>JAYJMH010067458.1:0-11499 GCA_036873815.1 Phacellophora camtschatica | reverse complement strand
TATTACATGAAAAATCTTATCTAGGAAATTTTGGGTGAGTTTCCCAACTCGAGTAACTCACCCTGGATCCGCGCCTGTCTCAAGGGACATCAGAACATTGTGCCTTTTAAATCTGCAACGTGAAATTGACTATCTTTCGTCGTCTTTAGGAAAAGCAAGCTGAAGACTCAGGGAAGATGAGGAAATTGGCTTGATTACAGTCTAGCGAATGCAAGAAGGCCTAATCTACGAAGAAGACTCTTTGACTGACAAATAAAGCTATTTCTTTTGTTAAATCTCCTTTTGGTGTGCGTTTTCCCACCTTGTACTGTACTGGTATTTGAACTCGTTCTACACCTAGCCTGAACTTCCCTAAATATTTATTTATGTACAAAACGCAACATGTTTTGGTTAATGGCTTACCCCAATCTAATTTCGGTTTCTTTTGTACTTCGAAAATTGTTTCCATTCCACTTTTTTTGTGATCGTTGACATGACAATGCAGCAACCATTTCCCAGGATTTACTGGTGTCATTTCTAAAGTTTCGAATACTCCAGGAAATAAGTCGATAACATCATCAACATGTTTGGAATTCGTTCGCTGAAAAACAATGAAAATTTCATAATGAACAAGATTTGCTCGTTATATTTATTTTTTCATTTAACCTTCAGCTATTACCCATCAAATAAGTGCATCTCAGCTCATTTATAAGTGCATTGAACTTATACCAGACAAGTAGTCTTCAAATCTATTAACTCTACTAAACGCTTTTCAGTCCATATGGCCCATTGACAAAAAACGTATAACGTCACATTTCAGAATGTAAATGCAGGCATAACTTTACCTTAATTTAAAATATTTCAACGTAAGTTTATTTTGTAAATTTAGTTGGTTTGCATGTCAAACCCCCTGCAAAATAAAACTTGAATAGGATTTGCCTGTTTAGTTGAAATAAATCCGGGCGTAAAAAGGATTAATGAAAACAACTCGCGAAAAAATTGCCAAAATCTAATATTTTACTTTTATTTTACATTTTGGTTAAGCTAATTTATTCAAACATAAATTTAAATTAAATGAGTTTCACTCACATGTATGAAAGTGTTGCCATGGAAATGCACAGTATGTATGTCGATCTCGTCTCCAGCACCGATTAAGTACCAGGCTACTCTTTCGCCAGCGAACATTTTGAATTGTCCACCATTGTTTGGTCCATTGCTGTACAAATAACCGTTGATTGCATGCATCTTGTTGCTTTCTTTGAAATCTTCGTTGTTCTTGTCAACTTTACTTGGTTGGAGTGCATATTTTTTTATGTTGTCGTCCAAGTACCAACTTTCATTTTCATCAATGACGAAAAAGAGTAATGCGAATTCTCTTTCGATGTCTTTTCTTTTTCCATTCAATAAAACGCCCTGAAATTTTAAAAGTCGTGAATGAAAAATAGTCTCGATGATTCGTGGTAAGTCACGTGACTTGGGCAACGTTATATTGTCAAGATCCAACATTTTAAATTTACCATGTGCAATGCAATGTGGCATCCTTAGAAGCGAAAAGAAGGAAAACACATGCATATTTTGACACCGCTGTTTATCTTAGTTCTCAAAATTGAAAATTGTCCTAAAACTCTAGCTCTACGCTTAACGTTTCATCCAACAACACCCAACAATGTTGGCTGTCATTTGTTGGGATGGAGTTTGCTTGATGTTGGATGGAGTTGGATTTCGATCAAAAATGTTGGGGAGGGATTGATGTTGGATGATGTTGGAAGCGTTTGGCCATTTAACCATGCGCAACTTCAAATATAAAAATTCTGCCATACTACATTTTGTTGCATTAATGAGAAACATTCAAAAACATTTCCATTCATTTTCACGATACGATCGCTGCTATACATTTAAATTGTGATGGATAGATATGATTTGGAAATAGAGGAGGTCGTGGAAAGGATTAATTACGAGGCTTTATCCATTCCCATGTTTTGCCTCGTCCTCGTCGTCATCCAATATTTCTACCATTGAAAGAGCAACTTCGGCCTTCCGTTTATTTGAAAAATACTGCTACGTAGTTAGCAACCCGTAACAAACAACACGCAGACAAATTTGGGAAATAGGCCTAAAGTAAAGATTTGCATTTTGAAAACCAATAACAACAAAACTAGACCAATGCTCCCAAGGGCTTGCGTGCTCGCTGAACACATGGCGCTGACATGCAAGAGTGAATTTTTAGGAGCCTTTAGCCACCCTTGCCCAATGTTTTGATCTAATCAAAAATATTTTTTTTGTGTTTGATACTAATAATAGGGCAGTCGTCTCACCGTTGCAATTTTTTTCGAAAGCGGTGGTCCAAACGCTAGGGCTGTTGGGCTGCTCGTCCCACCAGTGCATGTGTGAAAAAGGCCTGATACATATGTTATCAATATGTGGAAGATTCTCGAAACGCGTTCAGCACAGTTTGCTAATTTGATAACATTTGTAAAACGAAATAGAGTGAGGCAAAGAGGAAAACAAAATGATTTGCAGTTATTTCAAAACTTAAAGTGCAGAGAAATGCAAAGTGTTATTTCTATTTTAAATGATGGTAAATATTTTCTGAGTCGTTGTTTATTGCATTCCCATTTTCAAAACATGAAATCATCATTTTACAATTTTGATCTTGTATAGTCATAGTCAACAATACTTTTTTTTGTTGTATGGTGGAATCACACGTTACCTTTTTGCATGTTATGAGTGGTCCAACCAGACCTGTATTAGTGTCTTTTACTGGGTCGACTGAAGAGTAATAGGCCCATGATATGCACGGGCTGTCGTTTGGACCCGGTGCAGCTCGTTTTGTTACAAACCAATGGTATGTGTACGATTTTCCAGGTGCAATTACATTTCCCTTCTTGTTTGAGCCATCGTTGTACGTGGCACCTTCATTTTCTTTGCTGGAAGATAATTTATTAAAAACCGGTTTTATTTATGGTTTCATCCACATTCATGGCATGAGCCTGTTCAGATAGCCAGGGATTAATTTATTTGTTACTTTGAAGAAATATCAGAAATTAAAAATACCCCAATAGTTTCCTGTACGAAATTATGCTAAAGTTAAATTTTAACGAGCAGCCTTTTGCTGAAACAGCCTCTGCTTGGACGTTGGGTAGTTTCCCGGGGGAACGTGACCCCACATTTATGGGGGTGTATGATCTTAAAATCTGAAAAATTACCTAATTCAATGTAAATGCATGGTAAATTTGAAAACACTTCGAAAAAAAGAGGGAAAACAAGGAAGAATAGGCAGAAAACACATCTTTGAGATCAAGCACTATGATTCCTTTAACCCATGGCAAATGTGATTTCAAACACTGTTTATGATAAATTAAACCCCCAAAATGCTCTGTTTTCTGTTTTTCGTATGGGGTTAGAGAATATGAGACCCGAGAAATTTTGGCCCCAAAAATGGGTGCCACATGATGCCACCCGTCCCCAATTATTTGGGTGTACCTCCTCTGGAGTAGCTGCTTAAGACCTTCACAGTTTACATCCCTGGTCAACTGATGTTATGAAAGATCAGGTTATTTCATAACTGCATTATTAACTAGAATACAGAAACTAGAAAAATCCATTTACCTATAAAAAACACCATGAGGATGGACTGAATAATCTCTGCTTGCCATGTTTTTGGCCACAACTATGATCTCCTCTCCTTCTTCGGCCATTATGACAGGGCCTAATATACCAAGATGTTTTTTTCTTTCGGGAACTGGTGTTTTGGTCTTGAATGTTGCATCGGTGTATTCCACATACATTGCTTTTTTGTACATTTTTCCAATTGTTGTATTGGTTCGTTTTGTGAACGTTTTGGCACTGAATAGAGAAATAGATTTGCGAATTTAACATTCCGTTTACATACTCATAAAATGGTTGATGATGTGCATTCGGGAGCATCCATAAAGTACGTATGCACCCAGGGAGAGAAGAGGGACAAGCCGAAAACGTACGTCTATTGTTATTGTCAGCTTTTTTAATGTTCGTTCGCTTACAAGGCGAGAACGGGGTCAAGATATATAGTGTCAAGTTAGTGAGACGTACTTATGGATGCCCCCCTCTGATGAAATTCAAACACGTTAGAAATCGCCATTCATTCTGGTGTCGATTTGAAAATGTGCAATTTTGCAAGTTTTGGAACGTTCATATTTTCCAATTTTACTCCCTATTTTTTCTGATCTGGATCACTGTGTGCCGATTTGAAAACTTCCTGAAAATCTTTCAATTTCTAATGTTATAGACCCACACTCCTCCGCAGTGTCTAATATTTCTTAGGAATTCGCATCTAAAATGCCAAAACTACAAAATGAAAAACAACAATTTTTTTGTAGGATCTTTTGTAGGGTCATGGAAGAGCGTGATTGTAGACATATAATTACATCATACTAAAATCGAAAATTGAAACATCGAAATTAGAGTTGACCTCGCCTAAGTCTACCTCGCGAAAGACGAATAATAGCTCAAGTCGAAATTTTCTCTTAATGGTTCCTCGAAGATCGACTAAATCGATTAAAATACGCTGGTCCTAAAATATTCGACTTAGGTGAGGTTGACTACATACGTACTCTGAATCAGAAAATAATGCAGTGTCATGCGTCAAAAGTTTGTTATTTGGTGCATAATCCCATTCAACGTCCACAATTCCAATATAATATGTCCTCTTGCTGCTAGCAACTGGAACATTTTCATCTGACTTGCATTTGTTTACTTTGTATGTGAACTTCATCCCTGCATTATAATGACTTGTCGTACTACATGCTAAAGACCATGTCCCAATGTTGTCTGGCGTCATTGAAAATGTCTTTGAGGTACCTGGATAATAAAATGGCCAAAGTTAAGGCTCGTATACAGAATCCAAGAATCTTAGCACCCGAGCCGAAGTTACCGGACATCGAGATGGCGAGTGTCCGAGATAACAAGAAAGAAGAAAGAAAGTATATAGTAAAAAAAATGCTCTCTGCGGGGGAAAATAAAAAAAATTAAATAAAGAAGGGCGGAGGAGAAAACGAAAGTTTTGTTTAGCTCGCTTTCTCTTCCGCATGAGATTTCCCTCCGCAGAGACAAATTTTAGATAAAGATAAATTTTTTATTATTATTATTAGTTAAGAAATAGACTTGGGGTAGAGATAGTCAAACCCGAAAGCTCTCAAAGGATATTCAAAACTGTTTTTAAACGAGAGTTTGAGTTAAGCAAGTTCGAGATACTCGACTGTGTAAATATTCTATTCTATTAAAAATTTTGTGTTTTCTCTTGATGCAACACTGTACCCAGGGCGAAGTTATAAGCCAAAAGCGCAATAGCTCTTGGCTAGTCACCCTAAAATCGCCAGTGCAGTAGCACAACAACACAGGCAATAATGAAAATTCTCTCCGTGGTCTTACCTGGATAAATAATAACAGAATCTTTATTGTTTCCATCGACTTGGATTCCATTCCCAGCAAAGGATATACCATGCAAGTCAGGCTCTGTTCCAATTGCTATGCCATACCAGATTACCTTGTCTCCTTTGCATAATTCAATCCCAAGGTTACCATACATGTTACCATTTATTTGATGCATTTCATTGCTTTCTTTGAATTTTTCATCATCTGTGATAACGAAAAAAATTCGCAATGTGACAATGCTCATCATTAATCATTTAAGCGATTTCTCGTAATGTAGCTTAAACGGGATGTTTTTCATATCGGTTTGCTGAGACCAATCCGATACGAAAAGTGACCCGGTATCGTGTGAACACAGCCTTACTCAATTCAGTTAGGGGAAAACAGATATAATCAACAATCAAAGATTCGGAACCTATACTAGTTTGAATGCAGAAGAAATGCCTTGTATAACAAGGTAAGATTTTGTAACAATAGTGAAATCGACGAGCCAATCTCAAAGAGAGTAACCGCTGAAGCAGAAGATCAAAACATGCCTTTGTTTATTTTGGTTTTCTGCTTGAGTGAATTCACTTTGTCTTCAATTGGTAATCGCTTTGAGATTTGCGTGTCAATTTCACTCAAAGTCTGCTTTTGTTGCTTTGTATACTAACCCTTGCTGACATTGTTACACTTTGATGCTGTGCAATATTGCTCCATATTTCTTTCCAAAAACCACGATTGATTTTCATCCATAGTAGCTGGAAACAGATATTTCTCATCATCGTACCCATTTGGGATGCCATTTGCTTTCAGCGAACCTCTCTTGCATGTTATGAGTGGTCCCACTAAACCTAGGATATGGTAGCATTATGTCAATGTTAGCATGATTGTATACAGTGGCGTCGCCAAAGGAAGGGGATGCACCCAACACTAAAATTGTCGGCAAAATAACGATATCTTTCGGAAATTTATTCCTTTTATGTCAGGATTCATTTCCAATGAACAAGAGAATCATACCTATGTTTAATTATTATGTTTAATTGTATGCTCGCGTTGAAATATCTGAAATCAATGTTCACTGCACTCCGGATTTACCTCCTGGAAATATGACATTTAACGTTGTTTAACAATAGGCCTTATGGCCCTTCCTTCCCGGGGTGAAAATCAGTCTGGATTCTAATGAATGCACTGATGCTGATGGGGCCTGTTCTCAAAACCAGGCTATTTTTGACACATCTTTCATAGCAGCAACATATCCAATCTGCGCAGATTGTTCTGAAATTGTACAATGCTTTATCAGAAATTAGACACTAATTGTTTTCAAAATCTCATAAATTCAATTCACATAAATTTCACATACCTGAGTATGCATCTTTGACATAGTTTGCACTTGATGTGTACATCCAAGCTATACATGGCGTGTCTTGCTCTGTCGGTGCCATGGAGGTTGGAATCAACCATTCATAGACGTAGGTAGCATTTGTAGGAACTGCATCGTCGCTCTTTTGTTTAGTGTTGTCGTTGTAAAGGGAGCCTTCGTTAGATTTGTTGTAATATACTCCTCTGGCGTGGATTGAAGCATTGAAGCTTGCCTGCATGAAATTAAAATGCCTGGATGCCTGAATTCATAACCATGTGACCAACAGAAGATAATTTTGTAAAACAAGAGAATTCGTTTTGAAACATGACAACAAGATTCGGATGATTTGCGATTTAAAAGAATAGATTTCACACTTCTGAGTGCACTCAGTCAAATCAAAATACAGAAAGTCAATCGAATCAAATTTTATGATCTCGTTTATCATAATAATATCTTGACTGCGTTTAAGGTGTAAAGTATATTCTTTACAGTGATAAATCACATTGTCAGGTTTGAACCGCAATCTTTTGTTAAATAGTGAATTTATTTATAATGAGATCTAAAGTAACACTATTGCGTTAAGAATCGTTGGAGGGCTATGGCTATGGAGGGTTGGAGGGCTATGTATTAAAAATTTTGAAGGAAGGTTTGGTTGTGGTAGAAATAAGGTTTTGAAGGAAAATTTGGTTACCTTGGATGGAAAATTTGAAGGAATGTTTGGTTATCTTGAATGGAAAGTTTGAAGGACAGTTTAGTTATCTTGGAATGAATGTTTGAAGGAGCGTTTGGTTATCTTGGATGGAAAATCTTGAAGGAAGGTTTAGTTGTGGTAGAAATAAGGTTTTGAAGGAAAATTTGGTTACTTTGGATGGAAATTTTGAAGGACAGTTTAGTTATCTTGGAATGAATGTTTGAAAGAGCGTTTGGTTACCTTAGATGGAAAGTTTTGAAGGAATGTTTGGTTGTTTGGTTGTGGTAGACATGAGGTTTTGAAGGAAAATTTGGTTAACTTAGATGGAAAGTTTGAAGGAATGTTTCGTTTTCTTAGAAAGAAGGTTTTGAAGGAACGTTTGGATATGTTAGAAGGAAAGTTCGGTTGTCTTGGATTGAATGTTTGAAAGAAAGTTTGGTTATCTCGAATTTAATGTTTGAAGGAAAGTTTGGTTATCTTGGAAGGAATGTTTGGTATCTTGGAAGGAAAGTTTGAAAAAACGTTTGGTTATCTTGGAAGGAAAGTCTTACAGGAACGTTTACTTTTGATGACTTGTTATAAACTTATTATGAACTTACCATATTTTTAAAAACGACTCGAATCTTGTCTCCTACTTCAGCTTTGATGATTGGTCCTAAGAATCCCAGTTTTTGTTTTTGACTCTGTGGCTTTCGCGTCGTAAATGTTCCATCTCTGTATTCAAAGTAGCGTGCCTTCATATATTTCCCTCCAATTCGATCTGGCCCGGGCACAAAGTATACTGCTGAGTTGCTGCAATTCAAAATCGAACATATTGTTTACTATTTGCATTAATTTTGGAGCATAATATTGTGAAATTCAGGGGTATCTTGGATTTGAAGATGACGGGGGCATACCACCAACATTTTAGCAAACACCCACCACCGTAACGGATATGACGACATTGTGTTGGATATGACGTCATCTTAAATAATCAGCGAACAGCGAACAGCTAACAATGCTAAACAATATTTGGGCTCAGTTTGATCAGGGAAACGGGGCATTGTTGTATTCAGTTCAATGAAACAATCATTTTATAGAAAGCAGCAAGTATATTTAGCTCGTTGAACAGAGCGTCGCAAACTTTAGTCAAGTTTTAGTCCGACTTAAACTTTAATCCGACTCAAACTTTAGCCCTACTCGAATTTGACGAGTGGTTTCAAACGATAGATTTAATATGGTTCTATCATGAATTTAATTGATATCAGTTGAAGCTGACTCGATACGACTGCAACGCCGTTTGAGAAAAGATTGTGATGGGAGTACTCTTCCTAGGAGGACACTAGTTACCTTTTATAACAAGGGCCCTAGCCCGTGCCAATATTTGCGTGGTCTGAAATTTTACGCAAAAGTATTTTTGAGATCTGAATTTTCCCGAAACAGTCTTTGGGGTTTGTGAATTTTAGAGAAAGAAAACTAAAAATCCAGTAAGAATATTGGGGGTAACCAAAAAGGAAACAAAAAAATTAATAAGAATATTTGGGGTTACCCAAAAATTGGCTTATTATTTGGCGGTCAGTTGGACAATGTTAGCACGGACCTCCCATTAAAAAGGTAGAAAGTTCCCTACCTGAGAATATTTTTCGACATTGTGGAACTCTGCTTCCGCAAATCGTCGTGTATTTATGATTTGCAAGAGAATAAATATTTTAAAATTATAAAACTATGAAATTTGATTTATACCTGTTGAGTTTGTTCAATGCTTCACCATCATACGAATTGTTTTGCGAAGGCCCATAGTCCCATACTATTTCTTCGGCAGCTATAAAGTACTCTCTTGTGACTCCGCTAGCCTTAGTTACGCTTGGTTTCTTCCCACATGATTTACTCACGTTGTAGAATGCAAACATCCCCCCTGTCACATGATCTGCCACCAAGCACTCCATCAACCATACTCCTGGATTATCTGCGTGCATTAATGTGCTGCCTGAGTGTGCGGGGAATAGAGCACGCGTGTCTGTCCGATGATGATCTGATATGATTGAATTTCCATGAAATGATACTGCGAGAAGAAACAAAAGAAATATCGAGGTATTTCGGAGTAATTTTGAGAACTATTTCCTCTAATTCACCATCTATTTGAATTTATCATTATTTGTTTAATATTATTTTGTGGGTGGCTGCGCTCAAAGGTGTGAAATGTATTCTCAATTGTCGCAACTTTCTTTTCTCGCTTGGAGAAATTCTAGTTTCTTCAAGATGTTTTAGACAATTCTGCTCTAGAAAATTTACTCTTCCTGATTTCTCTGTCATTTATTTAAATGAAGCTTCTGAGTAACTTCATCGAGGTTTTTTCAAAGTGTGCATACCTTTTTAAATTCTTATACTTATAACCAATCAGAAAATATATTATACTATTTCTACTTACGGAATATAGAACTTTTCAATAAAATGGATATACCTTAAATGGTTCACGATGATTTTTTGAGGGGTTTATATTTTTTACAAGTAATTAATTGTATCAGACGCACAGAACACTGTGTTAACATATAGTAAATAGTAATATATGTTAATATATGGTATAAATAAGCGACTAAGATGATTTGTGAATTAATCATGTTTTATGTAATGAAACTGCTGAAACTGCTATGCTAAAGCCTAGTCAATCGATTCTATTGACTATGGCTAAAGGGAAAGAAACAATCATAGGATTGGGGTGTTCATTTAATTTCCGTGCTGTGAGAGTTGTGAAGAAGAAAGAGAACTCGATAGGTAATCGTACAGATCCAAATAGGATTTGGCTCGTTTCAGAAAATATCCATGTCACCAAATATTCCCATTGTCCTCCATTGTTCACCTAAGCCTCGTTTTAAGATTTAGCATATAATGCATTATTCTTACTTGAATGCATATCAACCTCCGTTCCAAGAACAGAACTATGCCATGAAACTTTGTCACCTTGGCAGATATCAAAACCATTCAAATTGCCATAAAACCTTCCATTTATTGAATGCATTAGATTGCTTTCTTTAAAATCTTCGTTGCTCTTGTCAATCTTCTTCGGATCAATTCCCTTTCTCTTCAAATTGTCATCTAAGTACCAACTTTCGTTTTCATCGAATACTGTATACAACAGATAGAATTCCTTGTCCACATCTGTGCGCGAACCATCGGGTTTTAACACCCCTGCTTTGCAAGTCTCAATCATTCCTGTTGAGTACCGAAACAGTGTTAAAGTTTTTTAGTTTTCAAAATATATAAATACACCCTCAAAATTTAATTTTTTTTTAGCTTTCTAACTACTTTTAAACTTTTATAGATCATGGCCCCAGGGGGGCAGTACCGTCTACCCAGGATAGGGGGCATGTCCAAGGAATCTTGAGCTGACCCAAAATATGATGGAGTAAGAATGCAGACCCGAAAATGCAATAGTATGGCGCCTGTTACGATGCAGTTTTCCTGCCTATAACACATTTTATAAACATTTGTATGCTCTTTCTTAATATTTTACCTAAAAATACAAGATTTCAAATTTAAAGAGCCAAAATTATTTTTTTAATGAAAACATTCCAGACTCAAAAATATATCATCGCAAGCAAAATCTCAGACCCAATAATATAGGACACGCTCCCCTACCTAAGTCAGGTGGTACTGCCTCCCCTGGGATCATAGCAAATTTTTCATTTTTCGTATGTTTTCATCTTTTAATAATTTATATTTTATGTTTTAACGAATCTTACTAGAACTAAAATAGCTGAATCCCATCAGTGGTTGCACTGAACTTATTCGGGAGCGCTGCACTTAATTTGGTAGAATATACTTTAAAAGCATTGAGTACTCAGAGACATAGGAAGCATTTGAATAGTGGGGGGGAGGGGGCACAAGGTTTGAAGGGTACTTTGACCACACCCAGTTCTTTTATGACCACGCCCTAAACAATGCACCCCATTTCTGCTAGAAGGGATGATCTTTACATGAGCACACGGTTAAATCAAACATTGCAACCTATTATTTGGAAAAAAATAACGAATATAACATTAATATCCTAATATAACGAATGTATATTCAAATTGAAATGACACTCTCATGATAGTTTAAT
>JAYJMH010067447.1:0-11501 GCA_036873815.1 Phacellophora camtschatica | reverse complement strand
AATACAGTGGAAAAGAAATTTGAATTCAAAACCAATAAAATCTGCTCTGCCTAACAAACTAGAGTTGGCTCAAAACTCAAAACCGACCGTTGGGGCTTCGCCCCAAACACACCCTTCCTGCTCCGCCGATGTGCGGCAGTCAGCTTTTTTTCTGGATCCGCCCCTGGGTCTTGATGAGCTATCAGTCAAGACCATCAAAATCTTCTGTAAATCAGCAGCATTTATTAAAAGTCTTAATGAAATTATCAATTTTCCCTTCAAAACTGGCTGCTTTCCAAACACTTGGAAAAAAGCAAGAGTAGTTCCTGTTTTCAAATCTGGAGACATTCATAATATCGATAATTATAGGCCTATATCAGTGTTATGCTGCCTTAGCAAAATAATTAAGAGAGTTACATTCAACCAGATCTATTTGTTCCTGATAAAAGAAGGCCTGCTACACAAATTTCAATCTGGATTCAGACATCTACACTCAACCACTACACCACCCTTGGCCTTACATCTTATCAACACTATTCATACGGATATGGATAATAATTCGCTCACAGGAGCCTTGTTCTTAGACCTTTGCAAGGCATTTGATACTGTGAACCATACCATTATGCTTGCCAAAATCAAAACACTAAATCCCGATGAAAAGTTACTGAATTGGCTCACATCATATCTTGAAAACAGAACGCAAGTAGTAGACTTCGACGGCAAGCTTTCGAAGCCAGCAACCATAACAACTGGCGTTCCCTAAGGCTCGATCCACGGTTATGTAAATGACCTGCCTTCACTAATTGAATCTGAGACAATAATGTTTGCTGATGATACCACAGTGTTATCACATGGCTTCCTCACATCAAGTCGTTACATCTACAATCCAAAAGGATCTAAATAGTATCAGTTTGTACTCATCAATGAATCATCTAGTGCCCCAACCAAAGAAAACTAAAGTCATGCTTTTCAGTAAGCCATAGCAAGCTACACCTTTTGAGGAAAGATCTCCTTTATCATTGAACAGTGATGTTATTGAATATGTGACAAACTACAAATGTCTCGGATTCACTCTAGATCAACATTTGGACTATTCCTTACACCTAAAAGACATATGCAGAAAGATCAATTACGGCTTACAAATAGTGAGACGTGTAAATGTGTACCTCCCCAAAGAAAGTCTGATCCTCCTTGCTAACTCCTTGGTCCTAAGGCATCTGGATTATTGCTCCCCTAATCTTTCTATACAATTTGAGCTGCAGCCAGCTTGATATATTGACATACGAATTGAATATTGTATATGCCTCCTTCTCTGCAATTCAACAATAATATAGCACCACCTTACTTGTCTGAAATGTTTGTGGGAACAGCTGAAATTTATCAACACCGAACAAGAGCTGACGTAAATAATCACTTTTTCAAAATTAGAGGAACAGGACATACTTACATAAAATCATCTAGATATTGTGGAGCGAAGGTCTGGAATTTGTTACCAACTGAAATACGTCACATTTTTAAAGCAAAATGTAAAGCTTACTTTATGGACAAAATTAAATCTGACTCTATGTAAAATATGACTGGTCTTTTCAACTTTTATGCCTTCAGAATTTTTTACTGTACATATTGTTATTAGGATTCTAGTTTTGATTTTAGTTTACCGTATTTTACTTTGTGAACCAGGCTGTAAACAAATTATTAACTTAGCTCTGTTATTCATGTTGAAGAATTTTATACATACATACATATAGAAAAAGGGTAGTTACAAACCTGAAATTTTGCAGTTTTGGTTAAGCTGCTCAAACTTTGTTTATGTTTATTTCAATAAATTTGAAATTTCATTTCCATTGTAATAAGTTTACATGCTTTATACATGCCTTTCCTGTCGTCGTCAGAGAATTCAAAAACATATACCATGTTGATTAAATTGAAATTTAGGTGATGGTTTGCCTGTGACCGAATTCAAATCACGGAATGTAGTTGACTGTGGTAGGACAAATAGAATGACAAAAAAAACAAAAAAGGGAATATATACGAACTTTACTTTTCCTAAAGCCCGTGATGCAACATCAACAACATCTCAGCAGCATAAATCAGTAGTTTCTCAAAGAAGAGTCAAGACTTGGAGCAGAGAGTTGACAAGAGAAGAGAGCAGACAAGAGCAAGGAGGAGGAGATTCAGTTTCTAAACTGATTTTAATCATTTTAAAGCATGCCACAAGGTGGTCGAAAGCTGACATCAAAGAAGCCAAGTGATGTTAGAGTCAAGGGCAGTAAAAGTAAAGCCAGCAAAAGTGTTCCACATTTGAAGAAAGGAGGTTGGTATTACCGTGACGTGATGTGCTGGCCTAGAATTAGTAGCCCCGTTCACTACGAAAAAAGAATGATGGAAAGTAAAAATCAAATTTCATCTGTAGTTAGAAAATTTATCGAGTTATTATATTCTTCTAAATTTTTGGTAGTTTTTACTAGTCGAAGCGAAGAACAAAGTGCCGTTTAGGCTGCACAAAAACCAGTATTGGAGCACTTGTAGCAACAGTTGCTGTGATTGGCTAACAGCTAATGCCGTTTTTTATAGATAATGGTTGATTTTTATGCTGACCGATTGACTCAAATTTGAAAGTACGATTTTACACTACTGTAACCAAACATATTGTGATACCCGCCTTATTTAATTCTCTTGAACAGCAGGAAAAAAACCTTGAATTTTCTACACTTGATTGATCAGGTATAAAACTTCAGAAGACCATTTTTTGGTTCCTTGGCCTATTTTTGATGCAATACTTTAAATCTATGCACCAGAGAAGGGTTTGGGTTATAAAAAATTTGGGGTTTCTCTGTGTTTGGCACAATTTAAGCAAGATGCAAATTTAGTTTTTGTGATGTCATAGCCATTGTCTTCTATGGAAAATTGGAGAGAAAAACTATGGTCTTGGGACTTTTTTACATTTATAATAAGCAAATAGCATTTCATTCATATTATAATTTAAATATTCATCACTCTTTATGCATATTTGCTTTTTTTTGCTTACTCTGAAAGTTAGAAAAAGGCAATTGCTTCTACTTGATGTTGCCTGCTACTTTTTGATTGTTTTATTTCCTACTTGGAAATTAGTCATCGCAAATTTCATTTTGCACTTTTACATTTGTTTTTATGTGCTCTGAATGGCATAAAAAATTGGAGAGAATTGAACCCTGACCACACTCGCAGGCCAACCTGTGTCAAGGTTCCAATCACTTGGCCACCTGTGCCATTCTTTGGTCAGACAAATATTTGGCAAAACCTTGACTTGCCCAAATCTTACTTTTAAATGTCAATGCAAAACTAAAACATTGACTGCCCCATATCACTTGCTTAAGTTTCACTTTTTCAAGCTAATGCGAAATAGCTTATCTACAGAAAGTTGCCTTAACTGAGGTGCAAAATGTGCAAATGCAAAAATCCAAAAGTTTGATATTTAAAAAGGACTTTCAAATGTCTCCAGGCAAATCAAATAGGCTGGTCAGCAAAGATTTTATGCTCCCTTCATGCACTCTCCCAATGGATTGGAGCTGTTTGCCGTCCTGAAAAGTTCACAATATATTGTATGAAGGTCTTAACTCAACATTATATACAGATTAATTAAAGGTAACAATTTGTGACACAAACTACCATTTTTACGGGAAATGGGAAAAACAAACAGGATTGGCAGGTAGGTAGATAGGTATCATTTTGCCACAATTTAAAGTTTTTAAGTATACTACGCTACAGAACTAAAATATTTACACAATTTCAAATTACAAAGGAAAGAAAAAAGCAATTAATAAATATATATATACACAATTTTTAAAAATATCACAATACCCCTAACTAGAGTGGCAGAGATAACATCAGAAAGATTGAAATGACCTTAATTCCATGACGGTCCCTTTTAGAGGTGTGCAATGAAAGAGAAAGTAAATATTTATCTTACTAAAAATTGGAAATAAATAAGCATTTGGGTAAAATTTAGGGGTGCATGCCAACCCCGGCAAAGGGTAGCGTCAATACGGCTTTGATTAGCAGGATGAAACATTTCCGAAGAGTAGACTGGTGTAGCTCCATTGAAAAATTTGAAAATATTTGCACATATACATTGCTCCACTCTTTCTTTTGTGGGAAAACAGTTAATTGTCTGAAAATCCTTGGCACTCACATGTGCTGTATTTTTCATGTTTAAGCAAAAGCGGATACACTTATTTTGAGCCGTTTGAATTTTTTTGGACAGCCTATTATTTAAAGTGGGGTACCACACCGGACAAGCATAATCAAAATGTGGCTGGATTAAGGCATTACAGAGTAGTCTTTGGAGACTATAATTTAATAAACTTTTAATTTTTAGGCACGTTTTTCGATCCCTTTTTGAAGATTGGTTTCAATTTCGCTTCTTTACAACCATGAGGAAATTCCGATAAGGAAATAGATATATTACATAATTCTGTTATGGGCTTTGCCAGAAGAGGCGCACCATCTTTAAGAACTTTCCAGCGATTTTATCAATTCCTGTTGCTTTAGCAGTTTTAGTTTCTTCCAAGAGTTTTTTAACATTTTCAATGGAGGTGGGATGCAAAGAAAATGATTTTGGGAATATCTTCAGATGTTCATAATAGTTTTTTACGTTTACTAGATTGAGAGGTGACCAAGGAAGTTTTTCCACTAAATTTGAGGCTGATTTTGAAAAAAAATCTTTGAAAGTTTCTGCATTAGTTTTATCATCCAAAGATAACTGGCCGACTGAGATAACTGAATATCTTGCTAAATTCACAATCTAGTTTGGCCTTTTTCGCATTATACTTGTTGGAAAAATGCTGTCTTGTCAAATCCTCACATTTAATATGATGAAACAAAATTGAACTAAACCAAATAAATTAACATCAGCAGGCTGTTGGATTCTGCTTGCTGCACTATGAAGTTAATTTGGTGAAGGCTCTTCTTTTACAAATTTTGCTGTTTTTCTAATTGATATGATAAATGCTGTTAAACTTGGTGTTATGAAAGTTCTAATGCCTAACTTTTTATTTTAGCAATGAAAATTGCCCCAAAGAAAAAGAATAAACAGAAAGAAGCAAAGTTAAAAGATGTATATGGTTTTAATTTGTTTGCGTTATTTATCTATTAAAATTGGTTTTATTTCTTTGCTCAACATTTTACCAAAAAACTCAAGAATCAGAGTGCAAAAAGTACATTTTTCAGACACAATCTAGAGGAGTTTACCAGATCAGAAAATTATGATAAAGTTATATGGCTTGGATATTGTCACCAAAAATATTTGCTTGGATATTCGATTTGGCTTGGATGTTTGCATTCAATTTTATTTCCTTTATTTCTGGAAGGCGACCCTTTCAATGATTTTTAGGGGTGTCTCAAATTTTGCCAGACTCGGCTGTCAAACATAAAACAATTCATTTAGCAGTTTATGAGTTGTGCATAATAAGTATTGTGTTTACTTTACTTGCAAGTCACTTTATCAAACAATTTTAAATTATTTAAAATAATTGCCTTTTTCAAACAATTGACTTTGTTTATTCAGATGTTGAGAAAAGGCTACAGCAAAGCTTTGGAGAAAGAATTAGCAGAAAAAGCTGGAGCTGATAATCTAAGAGTTGTAAAAACAAATGAAAAGAATAAAAAATAAGGGATACACCTCAAGCAACATGTTTCATGGTATGTTTAACAGACTTTCCATGTTTTATAAATTTATGGTACATTTTTTATTCCATGGAACTTGTTTTTATTCCATGGAACAATTTTTTGTGCTTGTTCTAATTTCGGTTTTTGATTGGATTTCTAATTTTTTGTGCTTTCATATTTAGTTTTAGTTTGAGAGATTGTTTTGAATTTTGCTTTTCCATTTACTCGGCTTATAAATTGTGCCTTTACCCCAAAGGTGTGCTGCCATTGCCTGTGTAAATTGGCATGTCTTGGGTGATGATTTTGACACTTCGGTTTTGATAAAAACGTTTTGGAAAATATTAGCAGGATTTATGGGTTTGGTTGGTCATTTCAGAGGGGCCATAAACTTTATAACACCTGTTTTTTTTGGGGGGGGGGGGGGCAAAAAAATTTTACAAACATTTATGGGGCTAAAAATTCTCTAACAGGAAATTTTGGAGTTATCTGAAATTATCTCAGCAATTTGTGGGTGAGGGCCAAAACATTTGTAACAGGCTTTAAAGAGATTTGACAGACTCCCCTCCCTAGTAAAAAATAAATAGTCTTTTTAAGACCTGGATGTAACATTGTGTAAGTAAGAAAATTTATAATATTCCTGACCCACCTTTCAACAAATTTATCTATTTATTATGATCTAGTCATTTTTCTAGATGGTATCAATAATAAAACAACAAAAATGAAACAATTATATCATTAAATAACATTTCCTATTCCATTTAATAGTAAAAGTTTTAAGCAATCAGATCTGTCATCATAATTGAATAAAAAAGCACAAATTAATCAATTTATACAGTAGGTAAAAAGGAAACTTTCAATGAACCCAACAGACCATGGGCATGAAATGTGAGTTGTTATTCTTACTGTGTACATGTACCTGTGATGCATCAACTCACGTTTTTTAATGCCCATGAACAGATCAGATACTAAAACAGCAATGCAACAAAACTCAATGTGGTAAAAATTCAATACAAATTACAGATAAAGTTAAGTAACACAATGGTTTTTAATAACTTGCGCTGGAATGACAACTTTATTTTATTGACTTTTTATGCTAATGATGCCAGTGTCCTAAAGAAAATAACATAACAATTTGTCACAATATACACTACCAAATAAGGCATACTACCAAATATACACCAATACATACACATTATTACGTTTTTTAGTGTTCTTTTAAATTTATTTGCAAACATTTAATGTTATAAAATCATTATTGAAAACAAGATAATCTTGCAAAATATTGAGAAAAGTCTTCTATTTTAAAACATGAACATCATTTTCTTCTTGAGTTTGAAAATTGGATACATTTTCCTCATGAGTTGACAAGTTGAACATCATTCTGAACTATTGCTGGTACAGTCACACTGCTTTATCAAAAAGATATATTGGGATTATTTCAAGCACCATCTATTATGTTGATCCACAAACCCATGTTGTGAGTGAAACTAACATTGACATAAAAAGACTTACCTTGTCTGTCACCATCATCAAACCTTCCTTTTTAACGAATGAACGAATACTCTCCATCTCATTTTCCTTGAGAGATGGGGGAAGAGGGATGTCATTTTGAGAAGCATTTCCTTTTAACTCCCTTGGAGAAAAAAAAAAGAATCAATAAATGCATATATTACTAAGAATCAATAATATGTATAAAATATATATATATATCCAAAAGCTGTATTGTAGAATAAACATTGACCTAACTCTAGCATAGAGATAATCAAATCATGCTAATTCAGGCTGATATCAGCCTATCTTGCAATTGGTTATCTTACATTTGATCATATAAAATTATAATGTAACAAAAGACCAATGGTGCATGTAAATCACATGAAAATAACAATAGATAACAATAATTGGGATTATTGTGATCACATGAAATAGATTTTTTGTGTGCAAAGAACTGCCTTTTATCATGGAATGTGATGCCTTCAAATCTAATGAAATGTGATAAACAAAACAGAAATTTTATTAAATGGGTATAAAATAATGCAAAAAGACACCTGATACTTGTTTTGATGAAGTTGATCATTGCTTCTGAAGTTTCATCTTCATTTTTTTCAGTTGTAACTTTTGGTGTTGGAAGTGCTAGATCATAAATGAAGATGTAAAGGTACAAATATATTTCAGAATTACGCATTCAAGTTCGGATAACATTGCAGGAAAGGGGCTGTTAAAAGATATTTTACAAAAAGAGCATTCAAGTACTTAATTGTGGCATTGTGGAACATGACAATTATGAAAATATTTTACTGTGTGAAGAGAGTTGGTTTCGTCACATGTCAAGACGACATTTTACCATTTGACAGAAACATGAAGCATTTGATTGGCTATCACTTTATGATCATTGTAAAAAATTGTATGATGGTTATTACGCAAAAAAACGTAAAATGTCTCAGAAACAGAATATGTTTGCATTTTATCATACTTACATGGTTTTGGGGCTGGCTCAAACATTTTTGAACACATTATCTTATCCATTTGACGAAAGTCTTTCAAATTGCTTAAAGAAAATGTAATCAAAAAAATTATATTGGTTTAATCTAAGATAACATTGTGACACAGTTAAGCCCTCGCATTCTGCCAATATTTAAGATGGAACAATAATTATCTTGAATATGATCCCTCAATGGAACGCCATTCCGTCATTGTCCACCATCCTCCATTCGTTTTGTGGAATAAACAGTTGAATTCCTCCAGTAGACTACCAACCATGGTAGCCCCATCATGTAATACTAAATTGTAGAAAAGGCAAGGGTAGTGAACACATATTTTCGAAGAATAAAACAATGCTGTGTATAAACAATGCCCTTTTTTATCTCTCAAGATCTTAATGTGATGATGACACCTTAAAATTTTAACTATGTAGCTACTTTGATATAACATCAGCCTCGCCTTAACTTTACATGGAACCAACAATGGAGGTTAGCAGGGTTGGACTAAGTTAGCTTTTCATAAGTTACCACACGAAAATCGAATGGTTTTCCTCAAATTTGCTGGCCAGGAAACATAAGTATTGTTTGTGTCAAGTATACCATAAAAAATAAAAATAGATATACAAACTTGTTAAGCCTTTTCAGCTCATCTCTTACTTCTTTATTTGTTGGAGCCAATTGTTGAGCAGAAATAAGATGCTTGCAGGCGTCTTCAAATTCACCTAAATGGCCTAATGCCTAAAACGCAAATTAATTTATCATACCGACCGTTTGTTTTCTTCTTTTTAATTTTAACTTGGCTGTGAGTGTTTAGCTTTTTCGAACAAATTACATAGCACTTCTATACCCTGATGCTCTTTTTGATAAACATCATTATCCAGTATTTTTTAATCCATGAATTTTCATTGCTATTAAAACTTCTCCTCTTAAATGCCATGGCTTCATTGAACAAATGAATGGCTTCATTTTGAAAATAGATGGTTTAATTTTAACTGCAAAATTGAGCTTTAAAACATACTAATTTTTCCTGTAAAGAATACAAATTTGTAATTACCTTTCCAAGCCTGTAATGTGCTTTAACATTTTTTGTCTCCATTCGTAGAGCCTACAAAGATAATTGATGGCATAACATGGCATAGCATAGTTTAAACTGAACTAAATAATGTACATTGTCGAAGTTATATGTCAAATTTATCACGCAGATTTTTCCAAAAATATAACAATACCTATATACCTTTCTTGCAAAACTAGCAGCATTTTTCCAATTGCCAACATTTAAAGCACAAAGTGATGTATTCAAATATAACGTCAAACAACTTTTTTTCATTGCAGCTTCTTCCTCTTCATTTGCTAGGCGACATGTTTCCATTTGATCTAATGCCTAAAATTTAAACATAAAATTAATTAATTATGTTTATACAACATAAGAATCATTCTTTCTTCCCTCTTCCTCCAAATCGTTAATTACAGTACAACTCTTTTACGTTGCCACCTGTCAGTGGTGTAGCCAAGGAGATGGGGCACGGCATGCCCCCGATAATCGTCAAAAATTGTCTTCATAAAATTGTCCTCATGTCACTGCCTCCCGTTATTGTAACAAATTAACAAATAAATTTTTCAATGGCGAACCCCTATATATTTCCATTTCCTTTTGTCCGTCATTCGCTATGGATTTTACAGAACACATGAATTCTCCAATAAACCACCAAGTTAATGTCAACTTTCAGACTAATTATTCAGACTAATTATGTGTCTATTGTAAATTTCTGCCTCGGATATCGATAGGAAGGGATCATAGAACCGAAAATTTGAGTTTTGCAAAAATATTCGGAAAAGGGGACCACAAACAGCAATGACAAATTATTTTAAACTTTTAGCGGCATCAATTAAATTTATATTTCTGATTTTTACAAAATAATGCATCCATGTTGTAATTATGAGTTTTGGACAAGATTAACATAAAATATTGTGGACATAAAGCCACCTCTACTTCACTTGCAATGTTCTAATATTTAAAACAAAACCATGCAAGAATTCAGCCAAAAGTTATCATACCTTTCTGTAACTCCTGGATGCTTGTTGGTATCGCTTGTTAGCAAACTCGTCATTTCCTCTCTGAAATATAGATAAATTTAGTAACATCCATACACATACCAGGTGTCTGGACGTATTGAAATATAACACAATGAACATCACTGCTAAAAATACGAAATTAATACTTTGAAAATCCTACTTCACAGAAATTTTCTAGAAAAATCTAGAATTACGTTTGAAAATTAACAAGGTACCACAAGAAGAAAGGACATTTAAAATAAATTGTCCCTTTTTAAATAATCTTTGCTGAAAAGAAGCATTTCAAAATGATAAGGAATATTTTCGAAACCGGAACTGCTAAACTATTTACATTTTCAGCATTTGTCATTAAAAAATTAGTTTATTTCATTTCCTAATAATGTTAATTCTTTAAATAGATTACCTGGCGAAAAGAATCAGCAAGGCACAACCTGTCATGAAACGTCTGTTTTTCTCTTTCTTCCTACGAACACAGAAATGAAATTACTAATCATTTGTCAGGACTAAATCTGAAATTTCAGCCTACTAATGTTATAAAAACATCATGATTTCGCTTGTACAACCTTTTGCTCGAGAGGTTTTATGTCAAACCAGTCCAAAGAAGTAATCTCATAATATTTTGTCTTATTTTATCATAAAGCAAATAACAATTTACGCATATTGAATTTATTTGGTACGTTAACATGAAAATAAATACCTTTGTGGTATTCTCAAATTCATCAGCTTTAGCTTGATCCACAAAACTCAACACTTCGATTTCGAAGAGAACTACAAAAATGCAAATTTTTAAGATATAACACTTGCTAATTAAGATTATTAAAAAGAAGCAAAAAAATTCTATCGATGTATTTTTATGTATATATCTGCACATTTATATGAGTGTAAAAAGTATTCAACTTTCCAAGCTGTCAAATCCTTTTGTTTTACGCTTGTCCTTTTGTCCGATTTTCCGATCTACCAGCAAGAGGTGCTACGCTAGGTGAGAATTTGATTGACAGCTCGTCGGAATGATGAATTATACAGGTTTATTCAAAATGGCATGTACAAGTTTACATGTAATAAAAGCAAAAAATGTCTTTGTCACTATTAAACTTTTGCTGAATGATGCTGTAATTCTGAAGGCTGGATGCAAATATAAATTAAGTTCGAAAAGTATTATTGTCAACTAGACAAGTCAACAAAATGTAATGATACAAACACATCAAATCTCAAACTCTATTTAAATTTTTAAAATGTAGTGAAGGGTTATTATGGGGCGCCATACAAGACTTTATTGTGAACTTCTTGTATACATGACAAATTCACACTTTATGATAAAGTTTACAT
>JAYJMH010067436.1:0-11502 GCA_036873815.1 Phacellophora camtschatica | reverse complement strand
CAAGCAGTCAGATTCCATCGCCGCCAAATTGTTCATTTAATCTTTTTGGCGCCAATCATCTGAACCGCCAAAATTCTCATCACATGATAAAAAATCTTTCTATTGTTTATTTTTCAATATATACAAAAAAATTTTACTACCGACTTCAAAAAATACAAAATGTTTGCAACGCTGCTGTGGAGGAGCTATAGTTTTTGAGATATCAGAATCGAAATTTTTGTCATTCAAAGGCTCTCAAAACTTTATGTATAACATGTGAGCTGTAAGATTAAATAAAAGAAAGATGTTGCTCAAAAACTGAACTATCAAAATATGATGAAAAAGAATTGTTCTTTGCTTGATGGGTTTACATTAACCACAAGCACATAATAATCTTGCACAACCGTCAGCTTTAAACTTTTTCTGCACACTAATTTTGTATCCACATTGAAAATACCCCTTTTTGGTTTTGGGACGAGTATAGTTTCCCTCAATTACGGTTTTCTTTTTGGAATAACTTAGTAATCATTCAGTAGAATTTTTCAAGCATGTTATCAAAATTTAAGTTAAAGCCTCATTTATTAACATCACAAGCGAAATCGAACAAATAAATGCTACATCTCCACAGCAGCTTTGTAAACGTGTATCCTCCACAGCAGTGTATACATTCTTATTGAGACACCCGGTACATGTACTCAAAATATTATGGTTGCTTTCTGGTTTATAGATTGGTGTGAAAGTATCTAATTTTGTGTTTTAAAAATCTGATGATTTAAGTTCATCATATTTATACACAATCATCACCATGATTTATTTATTTTATTTGTATACCATGAAAATAAATTTGGTTTTAACCAAATCTGTTGTTAGCCATATATTTCATCTTACTTCAAAATGGATGAAAAGTTACCAGACCATCATTTTGAAAAAGAAACATGCATTTCTTTAATCCTGAGATTCATTTGATTAAACCTTTAGGCAGAGCAACACAGAACAGAAAAGTGACGCTGACGTTAAGCGCTCCAAAGAAGACAATGCCAAAAGCGGTCGCCCTGAAGAGCACAATGCCAAAAGTGTTATTGGTCCAGTTAGTTTAGAGAATAGAAAAACGATTTTATCTAAGGAGAAAACAGAAACTGTGCCATCATCATTATCAGGTTTGATTGCATATTCTGATTCGGGAAGTTCCAGTGATGGCGATTAACAGGTGATTATATTCCATAGCTCGAAGAAGGAAAGAAACAATGAAAATTTGGGGCAATTTTCCAGAGTCAGAAAAGCATGAAGGTTCCATGACCACTAGCCTAGACTTGTCTAAGTCTATTTCTTTTTTTAATTTGAGTAAAGGTGGAAACTGAGAATTTGAGAAGAACAAACGAAGGAAGCTGAGGAAGGAGAGAAATTGCCCTCCTGGTTTTTGGATTTGTACATTCTCAGCTCCCTTAGCACCTTTTCGCGGATTAGAAAAGGGGCAAGTATACCACCTGGACTTGGGGCAAGTATACCACTAGCTGGGAAGTTACAGAGAAAATAGATTTACAGAAAACGAGAAAGGTTTTGTTGAAAGTGTCACAACCAAGCAGCATCTTTTTCTTTTGTTGGAATTGAGGAAGGTTTTCTAAATTTTAGATTTTCATCAATGAACTTTAGAGAGTTTTCTTAACTTAGCAAATTGAACTATTTTTGCAGTATGCAGATAAGTTTGCATTTAATACCTCTGTAGACGTTTTTGCATGAATTCCAATAAAACTTTCAGAGCTTCTTGGCGAATCGTCAGTGTGAAAAGGAATAATTAAATTATTTGGATTTTTCATTTAAAAGGCCTGTGTGTCATCTCCATTTGATTATCGCATCGGTTTGCACTAATAAAATACAATTAGGTTTGAGTTTCGCCAAAACTGTTACTACCTTACCACAGTTTGAATGGTTGTTCTTGCATCCACATTATGACTATGCATCCACATCCAGTAACGGGTTGGGTTGGTGTTCAGAATGTAAATGGTATTCAAAATCAGAAGGTGTAAAGTATAGAAACAAACCATTTTTTATCAGTTTCATTGCTCTATTTCGCTTAACTGCTCAATTTCGCCAGACCTGTATTTTGGTAACTGCCTGATTCTTGTTATAATATACGTAATAAACGTATGGGAACAAACCAATTTACCAATTTAATTTAATGGGAACAGTGGCACCAATTTAATGGGAACAAACATTTTAAAGATAGTGACATGTATGCATATACACCGTCAGAAGCTGTTCCAGGTTAGGGGGGCTTATTGTTCTCAGAACAATAGAGAACAAAGATTTTATTAATCAATTGTTTTGAATCACCATTGTTCTTGATATTATTGGGGGGCTACAATCCCACCCCCCTCCGACGGTACTGTACACTCTTTTTTTATAAGAACCGGGTAAATTTTGCCGAGGCTCGATGTTCTTAAATCTCTATCTCAATTTTTGACATGACCAGTTTTTTCTGCTATTTTCCCTGTTTTGTTTTAGTAAATGCAAAATTTTGTGAAGTAAGTGCAGAGGTGTGAATGTATAATTTCATAATAAGGTATTGCATTTTTTGGAAATCTTGGCTGTGAGGCTGTTCTTGGCTCTGAGGCTGAGCATGTTCTTATTATGTTCTTATTTTTTGACAATTCGAGCTTCGATGTTCTCATAGAGTGCGTTCTTATAAAAAGAAGTGTATATAGTTTTCGTTTAGCATCTTTTACAGCATGTTTGTAAATAGATTCAACCGTTCTAAAAATTGGCATATTTATTTGCCTTTGCTGTTCATCAGCTGAAAGACTGTTTGTATTTTTACATCCCTAACAGAAAAAAAATTTAGACGTTTTACGGCAGCTCAATTCACAGGAGTTTATGCAAAAATGGTTAAAGCCTATAGGGGGTATATTATATGATATAATTTAGATATTTTTTTACATAACTTTATGATGAGGTAAGCCCCCAAATACCCTATTGGTGATTATACAGGATTTGACAAAATATACCAACTTTTGAGAAAATTTACATCTGGCTCTTGTTGGGAGAAATTTTGGCCCAAAAACTCACTCTTATGATCTTACAGGTGACATTATATATTATGTCCCAAGGTAGTATGGATTATCTAGCTACCCGAGGGTTAAAGGTGCAACAAATATTTAATTTATTCATCTTTATTAATCAGCATCAACTTGGCAGACATAACATTCATAGTACAACAATTCAGCAGCCATTTTCATGTCACGAGTTACATTTAATTTTACACTGCTACAATTCAAAACACGAAAATAGAATTTTAAACATCGTTTAATACCAAATAACAACTCTTCACAAACAATTCTACATTTCTTTTGTCAGTTTTTTTCATTGGCCCAATCTGTCATTTCTTTGTACCACTGTTCTTCCTCTGGAAGCATTTGCAATACCTGTTAGAAAATTTTATAATTTAACATGTTCAAAAGATAGAGAGCATTTTATAAATTATATTTTTCATTTGATTTTAAAATGCTTGTTCAACAACCTTTGATCATACTTTTTCAAAATATATACAGTATATATCGCACACCTCAAAAGAAAAGGTCGGTATACTGGGTGGCCAAAAGGACCCCATGTTTGCAAAGCTGCTATGGAGGAGCTTTATTTATGATGATTATTTTTTTTTCGACAGAACCAAATGTAAGAGGATTAAATTTAAATTTTGATAACTTGTTTTTCAAAATCTACAAAGTAATCTCGGAGGTATACTTAAAGAAAGTCAATGTGTATGCAGGCCTGTATGTTTGAGGCGTGCGATCACACGCGCACGCCTAAAATTTTCAAGGCATGCTTTTGATCGCACATGTAAAGCTCTATTCAGAGCGCTAATTCCATGTTAAAATATTGACTTTTTATGAAAATATTCTTTGGAAAACCGAAGGCCATATCAGCAATTCTTATATAAAATGTGAAAGATTGAATAAAATGGAAGACAACACACAGAAAAAAAAACAAGAAAAGAAACAAACTGGATAAAGAAATAAAAATTGAAGAAGAACGAGACATCGAACTTGACATAGGAGAGTGTGTTCGATGATTGTTAAAATTGTAATATGATATGAAGATTGATTTTTTACCACAATGTTAATTTGTTTGACCCTGAGACTCCTGTATTCATCTTAAATGCAACAAAGCTGTCTCCCATGTAGTTCATACTACTCCGCTTTCGCACAAAAACGGATCTATTTTTCCCAGTTTTTGGCAAATTTACGTTCAATTAATCCGCTATGACAATATAGAATTTTAAAAACGTTGATGGAAATGTAGCCAAATGAAAACAGGTTAAAGCCAAATGAAAACGCCTAAAATCGCCAATGCGTGCGAATTGCCGCACACCCATTAAGATTCATATGTACAGGCCTGTCTTAGCATCTAAATCTACCAGGTGACCCAAAAAAATGTGGTATGTTTGCTGCTTTATAAGTCTAAGAAAAGCCGTCTGCTTTCTGCATTTGTTTAAATCAACCATTCTGTCCTTTCACTGATTATTTAAAAAGTAATCTTCATAAAGCAGCCAGTAATTCCTGGAGACAGTGGTCCAGGTTTTACCTTAAATAATTCTTTTCCATGTAGGACAATATCAAACCTTCATTATAATGATAAAGGAATAAAAGGTGGACCTGAGTTTCTCCAAAGTTCTTTTTGTTCTTCTTTTCCAACAGAATCACTTCTAGCTTAAATCAGTGACCAATTTAGTCAAATAAATTTTCTTAAAATATTCAAATTACTCACTCTTTGACCAAGATATAAGCAGGCAATCATCCCACATTTTTTTGGGTCACCCAGAAGAACCGAAAGAATACCTAGCTCTTTAATCATATCTCGCAATTCCGAATGTATCAATTTATCAGATTTTATCAATATAGTTTTGATTCATTTTTAATGCACTCCTATGTAATTAATTAAATTAAGAACAATCAGCTGCCATCATGCCATTGTTGATTTTCACGCTTTCAGATTGTCTGTCCAATCGGAAATTGGAAGAAAAAATTATGATACAACTTCATTTCAAAAAAGAAAGGAGACTTTCCAGCTACTAAAATGAAATAAAATAGCTCCATTAATTAATTAATATAAAAAAATTCATCCTTACTTTTAACAATTTTGGATAAAAAAAGGGGCCTATCAGTCCAGCATGTTTTTGTAAAAGGTATTCCACATTTTGCTGATGGAAGGCCAAGCTGATTAGCTGGCTAGCTGTGTAAGACATGCCCTCCCGATCCTGCCTAAAAAAATATGTGAACGAAAGAAATAACGAAAACCTACCTGGTATTTGAAGGCCGAACACGAACAGCAACCTTGACAGAAGCCATATTGCATCATTATGAATAATAGAAAATCTAGCTTGAGAAATTTAACAACGATTTTCCTCGCAAATTAGCATTTCTTTCATGATGACAATCACCTAAATTATTCCAAATTACCTTGTCTTGTGAGTGTGTTGTGATCATTGAACTAAAAGGATAATTCAATTCAACTTTTCCCGCAAACAAAGAAATGCCTTGCGCAGGCGCAAAAGATGATAATAAATCAAATTTTTAAGGTTAACAATGATATAATTAAATTAAAATTCTATAATCTATAACACTCCATTCTAATACTCCATTCAAATATTATTATACACTGCTCCGGCTCCACGCCTTTTGGCCCTGCCAGAAAAAGCTAGATTTCCAGTGCAGTGCATCATCAAGAAAAAGAGGGTACGCAATATGCTTGTGATTAACAAGCTGCATGTGATTAACATGTGAGGGTACGCAATATGCATATGATTAGCAAGCTTAAGGACTCAAATGGTAACATTACATCAGACCCAGCGGTTATTGCAAACATTTTAAATAAATTCTTTGTTAATGTTTCTCATGACATCACTAAAAATATACCAAGATCCAACAAGTCACCTGTGGATTTTATGGGTGACAGAGTTGGAAATTCATTTTTCATTGCACCTTCAGTTCCTTTCGAAATATCTGATATAATCTCTGTCCTAAAATCTGGAAAGTCTCTTCGGCCTCATAGCATTCCCATGAAAATTTTAAAGTTTCTTTCTCCGTTGATATCTTCTCCACTTTCTCAAATCATAAATGAATCATTTCAATCTGGGATATTCCCAGACAAGATGAAGTTTGCCAAAGTAATCCCACTTTTCAAGAAAGGTTGTCCACTAACAGCTTCAAATTATAGACCTATTTCCCTTCTCTCTGTTTTTAGCAAAATCACAGAAAAAGTCATGTATGAACGTCTCTATAAATTCCTAGAAAAACATGAAATCTTGTATTCTTTACAATTTGGTTTTCGTGCCAGCCATTCCATTAACCATGCCCTGGTTAGTTTAACTGAAGCCATCAAAAATTCACTAGACAATAGAAAATTTGGTTGTGGAATATTTATTGATTTGCAGAAGGCGTTTGATACAGTGAATCATCATATTCTTTTGATGAAGCTTAAAAATTAGGGAATTAGAGGAACTACCTTAGATTGGTTTGAATCCTATCTCTCAGGTAGGAAACAATATGTCTCAAGGCCGGTTTATACGATCATGTTCAGGTAAAAGTTACTCCACATTTTTTCTGTGATCGCAGAATGTGATCGTGTGAACGGGCTTAAAAGTTGCTTGAAGTTGTGTGACAGCGAAATAACTCAGCAGGAATTAATCCCTTTTATTTCACTCCATTCAGATGTAATACACCGGGTACTCTCGAAGATTCAGTGCTCTCGAAGATTCCAAATAAAATGCGGAAAATCATATCAGCGATAATTTTTCACTTCATCTTGAAAGAATCAATTAATCGGCAGCCCATCTACTAGCAAATCAATTACTAGCAAAAAGGGGGGAGGCAGAATTTATCTAAGAAGAAAATTACTAAAAAATAAGTGTTAAGGTGTGAGGAGGATTTGCTGGATGGGCTGCCGATTAATTGTTAACTAAAATTGTTACTGAAGAGAATAAAGACCTACCTTTGTTCTTGTCTTCTTCTTGTCTTCTCTCCAGTATTTATGTTGCAGAAAAGGGACATAAGGGCTATTTCGCTTGAACACTTTACTCTCTCCCACTACACCTCTATTTTCTGATTTTTCTTAAAACTTCTTTCTTTCGTATACGATTGTGTTAATAAGATCTCTCTTTCTTATTTTCATTCTTTTTGTGATTTAGTTCAATCTGTTCATCAACATGGTACACGGCAAGTCACTAAAGATGTAAATTTTCTAACTCAGAAAAATACTGCTCAATATGGTCTTCGATCAGTTCGTTACTTTGGAGTTAAGTGCTGGAACGACATTCCCATAGATATAAAAAAATCACCCTCTGCTATTAATTTTCGTTGTAAACTCAAAGATTTCCTCTTTGAAAATAATTATCAAAATTGATCCTTGAATAATAGGCACAAAAGGTCACCATCCGCCCTAGTCATATAATCTCGATGAAAGTATATAATCTCGATCAAATGTATATGAAATACTATTAAAACAGGGGGTGCTCTCTCTTCGTTTAGTCTGACTACTGAGAGAGATCCTCCTTAAAGTAATTCCCTCTATACAATTTTTCTTTTCTCTTGTTTTTCGTTGAATGTATATTTTTTAATTTTCCTAACTGATGTATCAATTTTCTGTATCTTATATTTTTGTACTTTAGTTATTTGTCTGTTTAGTTATTTCAAAAAATTGTATGTAGTGGAATTTAAAATATATGAAAAACTATAGGCGCTTCAAATAAAAAAAACTGAAACTGAAGGAGTTCTGATTGACTTCAGCAACTTTTACCTTTGGCGCTTGCCGTTGCTGCAGTCTTCCTTTGTTTATTTCATTGACATTGCCCCCGCATGACAAACTTTCCAATAGGACATGTTACTTTCATTTTAGCCTTGCATCCGTACGCACCGTACCACAAACCGCAGCACAGCACATGTTGGCCAATGTTAGGCCTGGTTTAAACGTCAAACTTTTAATGCACCGAACTAGACAGCCTGAATCAAGCACATGAAAAGTTCGACGTCTAAATAAGATACTAAAATTAAATTTAAAACTTCATATTAAAATTGACCTCTTAATGTACTTGTTATGAGCGAAACTAAACGGATAAATTATGTCACTCGCAGATAATATATTTGACAATTGTTCTCAGTCCTCTAAGGCCTGTAAGCGAGCTCTTGTTGGGAGCGCGCGCGCCATGTGAGAATGTGTTTCTTTCAATACAGTCTCTGAAGTTTTTTGCAAGTTTAGATACTCCAATTGTATTGAGATATCACCCCCGTGACAGGTATGTACCAAGCTGCAACTAATTAAAACTTGCTTCTGGGAGGTTCAAATTCAATACAAATAAGCCCATCTCAGAGTTTAAATTTCATTTGGAGTCCTTGGTGTAGATGATGTAAACACCACCCCCATGACAAGTTTTATCAAGTCGCAACTGTTGACAAGCTTGATAAGCAGTCATTTGATTATTCCTTTGGAAATGCATTATCAAGTATAGTTTCATTCAAAGCTAGAATGTGATACAGAAGCTAGGCATCTCGTTTAACAATGTTGTACACGGGTAGGCTACCATGTTGTCCACGCAGATTTGGTAACCACACAGATATACCTATGCCACCGGTATGAGTTTAGCCAGTCCCGGCATGCGTTTAGCCAGCCCAGCATGAGTTTAGCCAGCCCCGGTATGAGTTTAGCCAGTCCCGGCATGAACTCCTTGTCCCGTTCTTCTCTAATATCGTCTTAAGGCCGATTCCCGCTGAAACGGTTTTGGTCGTCATCTTGGTGGTGTGCGCGCTTTGGAAATTGACCTTGACTCACTTACAAAGCGCAAGAAAAAGTTTGGGGCATTTAGATTATTACAGAAGTGCGCATGCGTCCTGGTTGCAGGGACCAGACACCAAACACGTTTCAACGGAAATCGGCCTTGAACTTATGAAAGATCTCAAGTGGATAATTTAGTTGTCTGGAATATTCATTTAAAGATGACATGAGAATTTGAAACAAGGCGCAGCTTTTGCGTTGAACCCTTGTACACCCGTATTTATTTGCAAATGGGCTGGACGTTTATATGTTTGTAAAATTGCAGCCTTTCTTCACGGTAAACAGCTTGTAAAGTTCAAATTGCGAATACATAAAATTAACAGCCCGGGCTAAGATTTCAGCTCTCTTGGTACTAACTGAGATGGAACGTTGATCTTTTAACGAGAATATTAATACCTATATCTTTTCAAGTAACGCACCCATGTAATGACAAACCTTTCAGTTAGTTATTGCAGCTTTTACGCCAGATTTTATTTACTGCTTATTTTTCAATTGCAAGATGCCAGGACCCTTCCAACCGAATTTATTCAAGAGATAAACTGATGTTAAAATATTTGAAATAATTAAAAAATTGTGCGAAGTAATCCTTTTAAAATATGTTGTTTTACTTTGCTTAGCAATAGAGAGTGGTCAAAAAGAAATTTACGACCAATTAAGAATATAATGTTGAAAGAAACAATACCAATAGTATTTTCACATTGTCAATATTACAGAAATATTGTAAAATCAATAACTGTATTAATGTTCCTGCGTGTGTTTGCCAGCTAGTTCTCGATGTCTAGTGTTGCTAGTTATCAGAAACAGAACTCTTTCACTCTCTAGCTTGCAAACCTAAGTATAGAGATACACACACATTAAAACTGAAATATTTTCAAAACGAAATGAAAATCATTGCCAGAAATAACATTGGGTAAAAAATACAAAAATGCATTTCTTTCGCACTGACACAATTTTTCAAAGAAACAAGTACCAGGAGCCAGGGTAGCCTGCGTGCGGACTCAACGAATAAAGGAGTGGAATTTTTCCTTCAACTAAATTCTTTTGAAAGGAACCATGCATGCAGGGTAGGGCAAGGGGTGAAACTAGGAATGTTTGCTTGAGGGGTTAACACAATACTTTAAACAGGCATCAGCCTTATTTTAATCATTTTGTAACTGTAAATTTGACGATAGTCTTTCAGTCAACATCTCAAGGTTACCTTACTATTACCTTACTTAGTGATGTCAAATGTCTTTAATTTTACTATGGTGTATTTTTTAGACAGCGTTTGATCGTTTGGCCTTCGCATTATCATGTCTTCATGTCCTGCTTATCGCTTTATTGCAGCATTGCAAAATGACAACAACAAAAAACAAATACAAATGCGCATGCGTATATGATGTAGAATGCTGAACCATGACAAATATTATTGCGTCGGACAAAGTACGCATCTAACAATAAATTATAACATGCTTATAATAAAAGATAAACAAACCTTAATGCATTTCTTTCAGCTTTAACCGAACAGCTTTAATAAGTTTAGTTACGTTGCTCTCAAAATCATTGTACAATGGATAATCCAAACGCTGTGCTATAACCATGCCCAACTCAGAATCCCTTCGTGGATGGTAATCTTCAACTTTGACTGGTATTATTTCTTTTTTGCAATTAAATGCATGCGTGTATTCCGCCTTGCAATTGTGTGAGTCTTCGTAGCCTTTTGATATGCACAAAAGTATGATTTTTGAATTTGCAACGGCATTAGCCATTTCCTCAGTTATTATTCCTTTCATTTCTGTTTGATCAACCCAAACACTGAGTCCAACTGCATCTCTCAGAAATGGAACGAGTCTATCAACATATCTTTGTCCGCTTTTCCATTCGTAAGAAATCATGACGTCCCACTTTTCGTCATGATTTATCCTTAGTTCCCTCTGTAAATGATATAAATAAATAATATTTGTATTCACGCAAATGAACTTGATAGCAAATATAACAATTACGTTCACTAATCATTAATGATATCATTAATCAGTAAATTCTTTAATACAAAAGTTAATATAGCCAAGAGTTTAATAAAACTAAAATATCAACCAAATAAACTTGTAATAAAACAAATTATATATTTTATTATTTGACGTTTTTATATATTTACTATTTTTAGACATATAAGTAAGATAATTAAATACAGGGTTAAAAATATGATTTATTTGAATGAAGGACAAAAGTGACGCCATTGTAAACAATTATAAAGAAGTTTAAATTGTATGTGAGGGAATAATTAAAAAGGAGCTCCGTATGATGTATGTATGTATGTATGTATAAATCCACCACTAAATTATAGTTAATAATCAAAAATCTAAATAAAACGATAAAAGTATTACAATGTTCTAAATGTTAAATAATATAAATTTGATAAAATGTTAAAATCTAGTCAAAATTAAAAAATAAAATACATAATAAGTTTAAAACACGAAGCCCTAAACTAGAGTGGCAGGGATAGCATTAAAAGATCGAAAGACCTTGTTTCCATAATTGTCCCTTTAGAGGTTTGTGGTTAAAAATTAAAAAAAAAAAAATTAAAAGGATAAAAAGTGAACAAAAATGTAAATTTCTTATATTTTAGGCGAGGCATTACTGATAAATTGAAACATCATTTTCCTTTTTGTGAATGTTTTGCATGAAATGATGCTTGATCCTATGCTTGAAAGTATTAAGATTGTT
>JAYJMH010067425.1:0-11503 GCA_036873815.1 Phacellophora camtschatica | reverse complement strand
ACCTGTTAATTTTTTAGATATTTCTTTGGTTTCGTATTCCGCACTTTGTTCTGTGGTATTGATTTCATCAAAAACAGCAATGATTTCATCATTATGTTTTATATCGCCATGGGTTTTATATTTTTGTAAATATTTATTAAAAGAGCTGTTATTGTTTTTGGTCGCATTTACAAAACATTCATTTATAACGGCATTGTAATTGGGCTGTACATCAATATTTAAGACATATGACCCCTTTTCTGCGTTTTTAAATGTCCAACCATCATTGCCCAACGTTTTTTGTACCGCCGTGTATAAATCAATCACCCCTTGCGGTGATGTGTTTTCAGGATCTGTTCCATGAATGCGTATTTTATAAACATTTTTTACCATATGGTATGTTATACATATTTCCAATTAAAGGCAAGAAAAATATTGTTTATTTGGTATTGGGGTATTGTGGTTTTTAGCCCTTTTTCGCATTGCATATAAAAAATAGTTTAATACTGTTATTATAAAAAAAGCCCCGATTAAGGGGCTTTTTTTTATGTCCGAAATTCTTATTGGCTGTTTACCATATGCCAACGCATACCCAACGCATAACAGAATTATTTACACATAAATGCCATGCCATTGTTTTATTGAAAATATACGTATAATATTGTATACTCTATATACATTATAATCAGTAATAAAACACAAGGATTACATTATGAAAAAACTATTATTAGGTTTATTTTCAAAATTTAATAAAACAGGCTATGAAAATTTACCAAGACCTTTACATTATATTATTGAATATATCAATTGCCCTGAAATAACGAAAAAACTTATTAAAGCAGGAGCAGATGTGAACGCTAGGGATAATTGGCAAAAGACACCATTACATATTGCTGTAGCACACAATGAAAACCCTGAAATAATAGAAACCCTTATTAAAGCAGGAGCAGATGTGAACGCTAGGGAAAATAGTCAAGAGACACCATTACATCTTGCTGTAGCACACAATGAAAACCCTGAAATAATAGAAACCCTTATTAAAGCAGGAGCAGATGTGAACGCTAGGGATGATTGGCAAAAGACACCATTACATATTTTAATAGAATCTAAAAAAAAACCTGATATGATAGAAACTCTTATTAAAGCAGGAGCAAATGTGAACGCTAGGGATAAATACCAAAAGACACCATTACATCTTTCTGTAGCACACAATGAAAACCCTGAAATAATAGAAAGCCTTATTAAAGCAGGAGCAGATGTGAACGCTAGGGATGAATACCAAAAGACACCTATACATATTGTAATAGAAACTAATGAAAACCCTGATATAATAGAAACTCTTATTAAAGCAGGAGCAGATGTGAATGCTAGGGGTGATTGGCAAAAGACACCTATACATATTGTAATAGAATCTAAAAAAAACCCTGATATAATAGAAACTCTTATTAAGGGGGGAGCTGATATAAATGCTAGGGATAAATACCAAGAGACCCCCTTACGTCTTGCTATGATATACAATTCCCCTGAAATAATAGAAACTCTTATTAAGGCAGGAGCTAAAGATATTGACCAAAACACTCCTTTACATCTTGCTAGCGTGTATAGTAAAGAACCTGAAAAAATAAAAAATCTTATTAAAGGGGGAGCTGATATAAATGCTAAAAATAATTACCAATATGTACCTTTACATTACGCTAGTAGATTTAATAAAAATCCTGAAATAATAGAAACTCTTATTAAGGCAGGAGCAAATGTAAACGCTAGGGAAAATAGTCAAAATACACCATTACATCTTGCTGTAGTATACAATAAGAACCCTGAAATAATAGAAATATTGATAAAGGCAGGGGCAGATTTAAATGTGAAAAACAAAGCTGAAAATGTCCCTATTGATTTACTTAATAATAAAGATTTGAAAAATGATACCTATTACGCCATAAAAGAGATTTTATTAAAAGCACGTGATAGCCAATAAAAATAAAGCTCCGAAAGGGGCTTTTTTTATGTCCTAAATCCTTATTGCTGTTTACCATATGCCAACGCATACCGAACGCATAACAGAATCGTTTATATATGGACGTGGTGGAATTGTCTTTATTCGCAGGGGTGCAATACGTGGCAAGTGATACCATTTATTCGTACCCAGTTCGTACCAAAACAAAAAACAATCAAAAATACAGATTTAACAACAGCCCTAAAAACAAAAAACCCCTTGAAAAACAAGGGGTTATGATGGTAGACCGGGAGGGACTTGAACCCACGACCAAAGCATTATGAGTGCCCTACTCTAACCAACTGAGCTACCAGTCCATCATTACGTCTGTATCAAACAGCGTATGATGTATTATATACCATATGCTTTTTTACTGTGCAAGTATTATTTAACCGTAAAAGTAAATTTTCCATTTATAATCCATAAAAAAAAGCAGAGCCTTTGCCCTGCTTTTCATATTCCAAATTTAATATCGTATAATATCGGATAGTATCGTAATATTTATTTTTCCAAGAATGAACGCATCTTACGAGAGCGGGTTGGGTGTTTTAATTTCCGCAATGCTTTTGCCTCAATCTGACGGATACGTTCTCTGGTAACGTCAAATTTTTGCCCCACTTCTTCCAATGTGTGGTCTTGGTTTAATCCAACACCAAAACGCATACGCAATACACGTTCTTCTCGTGGGGTCAATGTGGACAATACACGGGTTACCGCTTCACGCAGGCTGTTATGTACTGCTGCTTCCAACGGAGATGTTGCGTTTGTGTCTTCGATAAAATCGCCCAAAGAAGAATCTTCTTCGCCACCAACAGGGGTTTCCAAAGATATGGGTTCTTTGGCAATTTTCATAACCTTACGCACTTTTTCCAAAGGCATTTCCAAGCGTTCCGCCAATTCTTCGTTTGTTGGGTCCCGTCCCAATTCGCTGAGAATCTGACGAGATGCCCGCATCAATTTGTTAATGGTTTCAATCATATGCACTGGTATTCTGATAGTCCGTGCCTGATCGGCAATGGATCGGGTAATTGCCTGACGTATCCACCACGTTGCATATGTGGAAAATTTAAACCCACGGCGATATTCAAATTTATCAACCGCTTTCATTAAACCAATGTTGCCTTCTTGTATTAAATCCAAAAATTGCAAACCACGGTTCGTATATTTTTTCGCAATGGAAATCACCAATCGCAGATTTGATTCCACCATTTCTTTTTTCGCACGTGCGGCTTGTTTTTCGCCTTGTTGAACAGTTTGACTGATACGTCGTAATTCAAATACGGGCATTCCCGCTTGATCGGAAATGGTTTGTATTTCTGATTGTAATGCTGATACCATATCAGTGGAATCTTCCACAAAAACTTTCCATTTTGCATTGATTGTGCTGACACTTTCCAACCACGCTGGGGATAATTCCTGCCCTAAATACTGGGTTAAAAATTCTTCACGTTTTATTTTGCTGTTTAATGCCAAACGCATTAATTGCCCGTCTATTGATACCAATCGTTTATTCATATTGTACAAAGAACTGACCAAATCCGTAATACGTGCAGGGTGAAAGCTGAACTTTGATAATTCTTCAAAAAGTTCTTTTTTAGTTTCATTGTATGATTTTACTGTCGCAGCAGAAGGTTGTTTGTTTTTTGCGATGGCATCAATACGTTTATCCTGTGCCTTTTTCATTTTTTTATACACGGCACCGATGCGGTCAAAGGCTTCTAATATGCTGGGTTTTAATTCTTCTTCCATTGCCAACATTGATGCACCTGCTTCGCTGACATCCGCTAAATCCGCAACAGTTTGCGGAGCAGACGCAGCAGCAACGTTTGGCTTTTCATCTTTGTTTGAACTGTCTTTGGAAGTATTCGAACCATCTGCGACATTAGTATTAGAATCCGAATCAGTTTCATCGTCATCGTCATCACCACCAACGCTGACAAACATCGCATCTAAATCCACAATCTCGCGCAATGAAATCGTTTCATTGATAAGCTGATCGTGCCATTCCGTTAATGCTTTCATTGTCATTGGGCTTTCGCACAAGGCATCAATCATTTGCCCCTTGCCTGCCTCTATACGCTTTGCAATGGCAATTTCCCCTTCACGGGACAACAATTCCACGGTTCCCATTTCCCGTAAATACATACGGACGGGGTCATCAGAACGCCCAGTTTCGGTGGTTGCTAGGTTGCCGCCAGATTCTTCTTCCCATTCTTCGTCTTCAGAAGTTTCGGGTTTATCCTGAACATTAATTCCCAATTCATTTAATGCCACCATAATATCTTCTATTTGTTCCGAAGATATACGTTTATTGCCTAAGCTGGCATTGACTTCGTCCATTGTAACATAACCACGGGATTTACCAGTGGCAATCAAAGCTTTTATTTTTGTGTTTTTTTCATCAACAGATGCGGATTGTACTAATACTGGTTGTTCTTGTTTTTCAGACACGTTACAGTTCCCTTTATTCCTATAAAAGTCTTATCCACATATCCTAAATGTTATAAACGCCTGCTTACATATCACTATATAAGTGCATAGACCTGCTACGCATAAAAAGAAGGCTCCTATTATCACATGACGGAACAGTAAAACTTGTTAAATTCTCTTGCGGACTACTTTGCAATATGAAAAAGACTACTTTTCCGATACTTATTAAGTAAGCACACTTAATTTTTACCATATTACAATTGTACGCATTAATATGTAACGATTATAAAAGAGATTCTCTATTCTGTCAATACTGATTCGCCCCAACTGTATACATATAATTTTCTGGGATTTTTTTTAATATAAGTGGCATACGTTTACTGCTGATTTTTTTGTGGTATGGACGCATACTTATTCATCTAAATCAGGATATAACGAAGCGTCTTCAATGGCAGCACTGCGGGCAAGTCTGTCAATAATTTTTTGCACTGCACTGGGGTCTGCATCGGGGTCTTGCAAGGCTTTTTGCAGTTCTTGTTTTATTTTTGCCTTTATTTCTGTTCTGCCTTGTTGTCCAGTTTTTAAATCCAGTGCATTTTGCAAATATCGGCATATATCCGATGTTTCTGCGTTTAAAAACTTCCTACGCTCGGAAAGATATGTGCTGTCGGAAATTATTTTTTCAACAATATCTTGGTGGACAGGATTTTTTTGCAATATTAAATCTTGGAATTGTTGCCCTGATTCAATAGCTGTATCCGTATCGTAAAAAACTTCTTGTGCAGTTTGTAAAATATTTTGTAATTGGGACGATGCAAAATAATAGGAAAATTTTTCCTCCATAGCACTAAATACTGCGGGATTGTCCAATAAAAACGCCAGCATTTTTTGTTGGTGGCGATTTTCTGCTGGGGACATTGGAGATGTTTTTAACATACCAAATTGGGATTGCGTATGTCCATAGGCTTGCCGACCGAAACCGTTGCCCTTAGAATAATTTTTTTGATTTTTAGGGCGTTTAATAGTATCCCATATCAAAGTATTAAACAAAGATTTGTAGTTTTTTGAAACATTTTCATCGGATATGCTGCCTGCTGTATCCATAAGATAGCGTTCCAGTTGTGCCAGTTTTTCCGGTGTATCAGTGGGAAAGCGTTGCAGGGCTTCGTTCCAAATAAACCGTACCAAGGGTGATGCGTTATTTATCAAGCCGTGCATGGTCGCCTTGCCCTGTTGTTGTAATATATCATCGGGATCAGTTCCTGTCGGTAATAACGATACAGCAACGCTTTTGCCCGCACTTAACAATGGCAATATGCGTTCACACCCCCGCATTGCGGCTTTTTGCCCTGCACTGTCGCCATCAAAGCATAATACGGGTTCATCGCACGATTTCCATATTTGCAATATTTGTTGTTCTGTCAACGCCGTCCCCAATGGGGCAACCGATGCGGTAAAGCCAAATTGTGTCAAGGCTATTACATCCATATACCCTTCGGCTACAATAACATATTGTGCATCTTTTGCCGAATTACGCATATTTTTCAAATTATACAATGTATTACTTTTGTCAAATAACGGGGTTTGCGGGCTGTTAATATATTTACCAACGCCCGCCTGTTTTGAATCCCCCATAAACCGTCCGCCAAAGGCTATGACTCTGCCCCGTATATCCATAATGGGGAATATTACTCTGTCACGGAAAAAACTGTACAATCCGTTAGAATTTTTGCCTGCTAGCCCTGCCTCTATTATAGCGGAGTCCTCTACGGAGTTTTGTTTTAAAAAATCAATTATTCCGATGGTATTTGGTGCATAGCCCAACCGAAAATGCATTTGCATTTCTGGGGATATTTTACGACTTTCCACATAGCGAAAAGCCTCTGCCCCTATGGGTTCACGTAAGGATTTTTGAAAATATTGGCATGCCAATTCACAAACTTCGTACAGGCTTAGCCTTTGTTTTTGTTGTTGTTTTTGTGCATGTGTTTGCGTTGGCATTGTCATTCCTGCACGTCCTGCCAATGTTTCCACCGCTTCCATAAAGGTTAAGCCGTCAATTTTCATTAAATATGAAAATATATCACCGTGTTCGCCACACCCAAAACAGTGATAAAATTCTTTAGTATCCACCACGTGAAAAGACGGTGTTTTTTCATTATGAAATGGGCATAATCCTGTAAAATCAGTTCCCCTTTTTTGCAATTTGACACGCTGACCTATCAGGCTGGACACGCTGACACGGGATCGGATTTCATCTAGGAATTGAGGAGTTACTGCCATAGATTTTCCTAACGTACATCACCTGTCGAGCTTTGTTCTACTGCGTCCCATATATCTGATTCAAGGTGCATTCCATATAATGCATTGGCTTCTTGTACACACGTAGGCGACGTTACATTGATTTCTGTTAAATATCCACCAATAACGTCTATTCCAACAAATAATAAGCCATTTTGACGTAAATATTCACCGATTGCAGTACAAATTTCTTTATCTCTGTCTGTTAATTCCGTTGCGGCGAAATGCCCCCCCGCATGTAAATTGGCACGGGCTTCACCTGTTGCAGGAATACGGTTTATACAAGCCACAGGATTGCCGTTTATCAGCAATATCCGCTTGTCCCCTTGTCGCACTTGGGGTAAAAACTTTTGTGCGATTACAGGTTCTGTATTGCTGTTTAAAAATATTTCTAATATGGACCCCAAGTTTTCATCATCAGGGGTAACGTGAAATACCCCAGCACCCCCATTACCATACAAAGGCTTTACGATAATATCTTTGTGCGTATTGCGAAATGCTTTGATTTGATCCGTATCCCGTGTGATAATCGTTGGGGCTATCAAATCAGGGAATTGTAAAACAAGCAATTTTTCAGGAGCATTGCGGATACTGTGCGGTGCATTAAATATTTTTGTCTTACCACCTACTAAATCTAATAAATGCGTATTGGTAATATAACCCATATCAAAAGGGGGATCTTGGCGTACCCATACCACATCAACATCTTTCAAATACATTTTTTCCCGTTGTCCCAACCATTTATGATGATTGCCCTGTTCATATTGTAAATGGACGGGTTGCATCATTGCGAAAACCCCTTCGGCTTCATATGTCAAGTGTTCTACTTGGTAATGATACACATCATAACCCCGTTTTTGTGCTTCCAGCCCCAACATAAAGGTGGTATCTGCGGTAATGTTAATATCGGCAAGGCTGTCCATTTGTAACGCACATATTTTCTTTGTCATAATATTTCCCTTATTTTCCCTTCTTTAATATTTTGTATACAGAATATCATAGTATTTGCAGTTAGCGTATATTCTTTATAGTATATATAATCCCTTATTACTATTACCCGTGATTACTGATTACTTGCTAGGGGCGATTAGCCTATATACTGATTTCACACTTTTTGAAAGTACCTTGGAAATATAAAACGCTCGATTTATTATACCGTCTTCGCCCACTTGTAAAATCCCAGAAATTCCTTGATATCCTTGTTTTTGTTTTAGTTTTTTCTCTATGTCTTCTTCTACTGCAACAATAGAAGCTAACATAACTAAATCATACATCAAAGCACTTATAAAAAAGGCTTTTTTCTCATATATAACCGAATATTTTTCAACAAATTCAGCTGTTGCTTTTAATTTTGGTGGTTGCAGAAAATATCCGCCTATCAACCCTGGCTCTCTATAAACTCTACCTAAATTATTCCAACCCAATCCACCAAGAAGTTTTGGAAAAACCAAATTTTCATTTTTAGGTATAAAGGTTTCCTTGCCCTCGGGTGTTAAGCGCGTAATTGTCCAGTTTTTATTTAATGTATCTACAGTCCCATCTGGATACTTACTTGTCTCTAATCCGTCTTTTGTTATATCTACAACTGTACCGTCTGGATATGTCGCCTGGACAGAACCATTTGGTTTTTTAACAACGATTGTACCATCTGGTCTTTTTATACGTACGCTTAAATCTTTGAATATTTCAACCATAGTCCCGTCTGGTTGCTCTATACGTGTATTACCATTCTTCAGTTTATACTCTATATCGTCAGATGTTCGTTCATAAAACGCAATATCAGGGCGATACGGTTCTAATAAATCATGAAAAACCAATTGTCCAGACAACGACCGCAACGTCAAAGGGTTTACTTCAGGCAAAACAATGGCATCATATTTAATATTTCTTCGATCTGCTTTTACTTTCTTTATCAATTCCTCAAACTTCACTAAATTTTCAGGATAGTAGTATATCTTGTTGACTCTTGAATCAGGAACTCTTCTCAATCCGTACTCCAAACCTACTCCAAATGCATTTTCTGGTAAAAATACAATAGCATTTTCTAGTTTTTGATACTGTAACATTAACTGCATAACAATGCCTTGTGCTTCTGCTGTTATTCCTGTCGTATAAACATTCTCTCCAGAAACTTTGACTTGATTACTTAATGACAACACGAATACATTTTTGGAAATCACGTTTTTTACTGCATGAGTATTTTCTCCTGTCAAAGGGCCAACAATGATTTTAACATTATCATGTTTCATTTTTTCATGTGCCTGCAAAGTACCTTGTGGTGTGCTTTGAGTATCATAAAGTTTCATCCGCACATTATTTTCTGCAAAGTCATACCACGCCATTTCCAGCGCATTACGTAATTTTTTTCCTACTGCTCTATTTTTGCCAGTTAAAGGTAATAACACACCAACTACAGGAGTACTCTGGTTTTGATACTTTTTTATAACATGATTCCAATTAGTTTTTTTTCTTCTGCGCCGCTGTACTGTATTTTCATTAATACTTACTTTTTCTTTCGTGATGCCTTGACTGGTGTTTTTGCTGTTTGTCAATGTATCTTGTGCATACACATTTGACGTATGCAAGAAAATAGTTAAAAATACAGTAGATATTGTTATAAAAAATGTTAGAGTATGCATTATCTTAAAAACCTTAAAATATATAGAAATGTTAGAATATGCCCTATCCTATAGAAAAAACTGTAAAAAGTAAAGAACCATCATTACCAACAGGACTATATATCGTTGCAACCCCCATTGGAAATTTGCGTGATATTACATTACGTGGCCTGGATACATTGCACGACGCGGATTTTATTGCGTGCGAAGACACTCGGGTCAGCACAAAACTTTTATCTGCTTACAGCATAAAAAAAGACTTGTTACAATACCACGAACACAATGCAGCGGGAATGCGTCCCAAAATTATAAAAATTTTAGAATCTGGTAAAAGTATAGCATTGATAACCGATGCGGGGACTCCGCTTATATCTGACCCCGGATATAAATTGGTGAAAGAAGTTAGTCAAGCGGGTATAAAAGTATATCCTATTCCCGGGGCGTGTGCCCCCATCACCACATTAATGGCAGCAGGATTACCATCTGATGTGTTTACATTTCGCGGTTTTTTATCCAGTAAAAAACATTCTCGTGCGGAACAATTACAAGAATTAACCCCACAAATGGGAACTGTCTTATTATTTGAAAGCCCCCACAGGTTACAAGAATCAATTATGCATATTGCACAAATTCACCCCGATGCTCATATGGTTATTGGGCGGGAATTAACCAAGAAATTTGAAGAATTTATCCGTGGCACAGCACACGACATCGCCGAAAAAGCAGAATCATTGACATATAAAGGGGAAATTGTAATAGCGTTGCGTCTGGAATCTTTAAAAACCAATGATGATACGGTTGAAGAATTATTGCGAACCGCATTAAAATCAATGCGTGTAAAAGACGCTGCAACAGTGGTGGCAGAACAAACAGGACGCAAGAAAAAAGATATATATGCCCTTGCCCTAAACATAAACGAAGAATCGTAACCCAATGCGGAAGATGTTTTTTAAAACAAATTATCAAACAACGCAACAAAGAAAAGTATCCCATAAGACAGGTTTATATGCGGAACATATCGCTTGTGCCATATTGCGGTTAAAGGGGTATGGTATCGTGGAACGCAGATATAAAAACCCCGTTGCGGAAATAGACATCATAGCAAAAAAAGGCAATACTGTTGTTATATGTGAAGTCAAATACAGAAAGTCCGCAACAGATGTGCTGTGGGCATTATCCCCCGACCAACAACAAGGATTATGCAACAGCACTGGTTTTATAATGGCAAAATACCCCAACACAAATATCCGTTTTGATTATATATGTTTTTGGCAATGGGGTTTTAAACATATAAAAAATGCGTGGGGATGTGATGTGTGATGTATGACCTGTGATGTGTGAAAATGTATACATATGGCTTTATGATTATATACTATTTTGCTTGTATTTCGTTTTGCTTGCATATACTTTTATTATGACATATTATATATGTATAAATTAAATATAATCCGCACAAGGATATACAGCATATGATTATTAAATCCATATCACAAGATAATGTAAACAGTGCCATTACTGGTGGTGTATTAGGTGGATTAACCTTGCCTGCGTTTTCTGCTGTTATTGCAGGGGCGATAATTGGCGTTTTATCTGTTTATATATTAAAAGCGGTTACGAATGAAAATCAATAGCTTTATTTTGTGTTGTGCCATAAGCATAACATTAACGCTTACATATATAATTACCAAAGATTTATCATTTCAAAATATTAAAGAGAAACAAGATTTTTTAATTTTGCTATTTTCAAAAACAACTGGTTTTTGCCTAGCTGTTGAATTGTTACTTATTATATTGAAAAATAATAAAAATTTGGGCATATTACAAGAATACAGACATCAACTGTTTCATCCAGTGGTTGGATATGCTTAAAACTTGGTATTTCTTTATACTCATCATTTTTATAAGCTATTCTTACACGAAAAAAGCCCCAATTAAGGGGCTTTATTTATTTACTGTGATAACATTTCGCAGTTTTGTATAAATACAGTTCTGCCAGTTGCAATCGTTTTTCCATTGATATGGGAATAAAGTTTCGTAATTCGGTTACATTTTTATACCCCAACATATAATTACACCCCTTGCCCACACGTGGTAAAGCAATGCCGTTGCATTTTTGATAATCATCAAGAACCGCCAAAAATGCCGAATATTTATAGCCCAATATTTCACAAATATATAAAGA
>JAYJMH010067424.1:0-34050 GCA_036873815.1 Phacellophora camtschatica | reverse complement strand
TGTATAACCCGTGTCCCCTGCTGGAAACAAGTCATCTCGAGACTTTCGCGGGCTAGGCACGTTAAATACGATAACTCCTTCACTCACTCTGCAATAAAGCGAAAAGTTGTTTTGCATATCGATTATCATTTAGTCTCAATAAAAAAACTAAATTATATAAAAACGCCCTATATGTTGAAATTCCATTTAATTCTACAACGTTTTCGCTAATTTTTTTAATTAAATTCTGCCGTTCTGCTAATGTGTGTTGCTTTTAAGCGTGCATTAATGACGGCAAGACCAACTTTAGTCAAAGCAACTTTAGCCAACAGCGAAGATAAATATGAAAATTGTAATAAAATGAGCAATGGGTTTTTGCTTTTGTACACTTTCTGCTCTTTGCATTTGTTAATGTTAAATTTTGTGCTGTGCGACAGGTGGCCTTTGTAGGCAAGCTAAAACATACAATTCATTGTTTAATATTCAATTGCGTTTCTGTGAAATACATTAGCAAACGTGTCCGGTTTTGGTTGAAACTATTTTCTCTGTGTATTTGTAAGCTTCTGGAATAAAACTATTTGCTCTGTGTTCACAAATTGCGCCAAAATTCCAAACGAACAGTGCAAAAATTGCTTGCGATTATCAAAGTCGTAATCATATTTTCTATTATGTTTTCAAAATTACGTATGAACTGTCAGAAATTACGTTTTTTGAGCAAGCAGCTGCCTTTTTCTCGCCACTTTCCAAACATTCGCTGAACTTTGATTGAGCTGTCGCTTTATTAAGAATAGAATGCAAGGAAACTGAAATCGTCTGTGACAAATAATTTTCATTTTACATAATCGTTTTTAATTTCTATTCAAAACGTGTTATGAATTCTCAATAAGAAACTGCACACTCGTTACCAATTTGAAATATATTAGTACTTCTATCAAAAATTTACTTAATTAAAAAGCGAACGAGTTATATAAGACATTACAGACTGGTTTATCCTTACTGGCTTGGCTTATAATTTTCAAGAGGCCATTAACATTAGACTGACTATACACCAGTTGCTTTGTGGCTATTGAATTGAATTGCTGAATGCCAACAAGCGATTAAGCGATTTGTAATTATACAAGAAAAAAGTTGGCCAAAAAGGTTCGTATGAGATCAGGAGAAAATCTAGGTTAGCAAACATTCCTATTGCTCTCCATTGTTTAGCTCAGCCTTCTTCCAAGAAAAAGTTTCAGTTAACCAATCAAATCACTTTATTTTTAGCTTCTCTAATTTGATTGGTGTGACAAAAAGTTGCTTCAATTCTCCAAATTTTTCCTCGTATGATTACTAGTCTTTTGTTGGCGTCCAGCAATTCGGTTCAACAGCCAGAAAGCCACTAATGCAGTCTACACCAACCTCTGCAAATTTTCTTGCCAAGGAAGTTTTTTCTCAAACAATACAGATTTTCAGCATTTTTTGCTAACTTTAAATAGGGAGCAATTCAGTATATTACAGGACACTCTATATAAACTTAGAATTGTGTCCTGGATGACGTAATAATTTGGCTACTGATGAAGCAAATAAAATAGTTTTGAACAAATCCTTAAATTTGGATGTTATTTATCCAAATAAAAGTGAACAGAAAAGGATATTTCGATTATCTAATTTTACTCATCAAATTTTTTGGGGTACATCTCTTCCAAAATTTTCTGGGGCTGGCCTTGGAAAATGCGGGAGAAGTTATCACTTACAGCTTGAAAACATGTTTCAGTGTGATTGTGGTTTTTAGCAGAAATAAAATTCACCTGAACGCTACGAATAGGCATGTATTTAACCATATTCAACCCAGCAATATGATAAGTCACAGTTTAGCATACAATGAGTATAAAATCGTGAGTCATGGTCAACTAATTCCCAAAGATTAGAAGGAAAATAGGCTGTAGCCAAAGTCACAGGTTGTAGCCAAAGTTTATGTGTGCGATGATATATAGGACGGACATAATTATTGGCCCGACCCTAAGCACAATTCTGCATTCCTATGGTCTAATAAATGGAAAGTAAATAGCCAACCCACGATGGCGCAACTAAATGATAGATACAATCCAATTGTAAGATACAATTATAAGGGAGAGAGGTAATGGAGGAAAATTCAAGTGTAACTCTTGAGAGAAATCTGTCATGCTATCCATTGCAATACCGTAAGTCCTCGAACAAGCCCCCGGGGGCTTATTTCACAAAAAAAATAACGGATTGGGGGCTTATTCGAAGGGGGGGCTTATTTATTAGCAACCCAAAATATTACCAGGGCTAATTTTCTTTTATTACTTGAGGCTGGTCAGTATGCTTAAAACAATTAATCGAAAAGAAAGACAGATATAAGAATTTTGAGATGAAATTTGGCAAGAACTTGAACATAGTAAAAACAATCATATTTTGTGTAATTGAGCAATGAATTGAGTGATAACTTTGATAACTGAAAAAAAAATTAGCTATAGATGTTTTTTTTTGTTAAAATCAGTTAACCACCCATCGGAGCATATTCGAGGGTGAGGGCCTATTTCGCAAAAAAATATTTTTGGCGGGGTCTTATTCGAGGGAGGGCTTATTCGAAGGTGGGGCTTACTCGAGGATTTACGGTAATGGAGTTGAATGAGCAGATACATGTGAAAACGGTAGAACAGTATGTGGGATCAGAGACTTAGGAGCCGGGGGGGGGGGGGCACATGTCCCCTCATTTTTTTGCAAACCTGGAAAATGTGCCCTTTTCACGAGAAAAATTGATAATTGCCCTTATTTACTCTCGATAAAATTGAAAAATGCCCTTCTTTTATCACGAATCTTTTTAAAAGTGCTATTTTTGGTCCTGAAAAATAGATTGAAGCATAGAATGTTATAAGTTGGAAAATATTTTACTGCCTTTTTAATTTTGAAAAAATTATAAGAAATGCCCTTTTTTAATAAGTGCCCTTACTTGATCTAAAAAAAAAAAAGAAGAGCCCTTTAAAAAAGTGTTGTCAAAAAAGTGTTGTCAAAAAAGTGTTGTTATTTTCCCTTCCGTCTAAGATATATACAGTATGTCTGCCATGATAAAACTTGCTTTCTGCTTTTTTCGATTTTTAAATGCTGAGACTACATACAGTTGCTAAAATACTGCTTGAAATAGTTGATTTTCAAGATATTCGTTATATTTCAAATAATAGGTTGCCATGTTTGATTTAACAATATGCTTACATAAAGATTATCTCTGTAAGCAGAAATGAGGAAGTAGAGCTTAGGGCGTGGTCATAAAAACTGGGTGTTGTCAAAGTGCCCTTCAAATTTTGTGCCCCCTCACTATTCAAGTGCTTCCTAAGTCTCTGTGTGGGATTACGCAGTAGAAAGACTGGGGCAGAGACACCGGGCATCTAGACTCTTGACTTCTATATCCTAACATAATACTTTATGTGAACATTGGTCACTGGTAATGAAATTTGAAATTTTTTATTCAATTTCAATTTCATATACTCATCACCCACGCAGGGGGTCTAGTAACATAAAATTCACATGATTTATAATACACTAATGTACTAACAAGGATACAAATTTGTAAAGTTACATATTTAAATGAAAAAAGAACTAAACACGTACAATATAACAAAAAAAAAATTAATATATGAAATGTGATAATGGTCATGTTAACGGTGATAATGACAGTAATATCTGTGATGATAACAATAATAATAATAAATTTTTTTCTCTGTATTCTCAATAAAAATTTACAATAACGATAACATAGTTACAATTAACAATACCACAGGGAGCATGTAAATAAATAACAACATACATATAAATAATACATAGAATTAAGAAACTATAAATTAAAGTACACTATCACAAGTTAAACTCAAAACGTGAGAGGAAAGTCTTGATCAATTTTATTGTTGCCTTAAGAATTTCCGTATAAGATTGGAAAGGTAGCTTATCGTCACCATACAGAATAATTGCCATGAGCCTAGAGAAGATCGCATCTTTGTACATTGTAATATGCACGGCAAAGCAGAAAGAAGTGCTCCGCATCATCGACTATCATCGACACCATCATTTATTTGGCATAGAGGATTTAAAATTGTGTTTAAATTTATGAAGGTTCAGCATATTTAGTCCAACACGTAATAATAATAATGATAATGATAATGATAATAACAATAAACATAAAGGAAAGTTACTTGGTTTAGTTAAAGATCTGTATTAGTCATTTATTATCTTTTTCTGTGATTTTATCCTCGAATGAGAGTATCAGTCGAATGCATTTGAAAAGATAATCGAAGACTAAAACAAACTAGGAGGGCCTTTAATGAAACGATTTCAATGCAAAATTTCATATGTTTTCCTAACCTACAGCAGATGTAGAAGATTACAAACAATATGCAAGGATTCTGATTAGATTTTGTCAATATGCCTCCAAAAGACACGAAAAACACGATTTGGTAGACAGGTGACAATCTGATAACAATGCGAGAAAAATCAATGAAAATCATCTTCCCACTTAGTATTAGTATGATCAAAGAGGGTTGCTCCTTAATAAAATACAAATGGTATAGTCTTCTAATCAATCTATAAAATCAGATTGTTGGTTGCCAACAACAACAAAAGGTATGACGCAAAATTATTAATGTATTCTTTAGTTGCAGGAGGCTTGTACTGACCAATCACAACCAGCTGTCATTTAAATTGCGCTGCAACATGAACAGTCAGAATAATGAATAACCATTTTTGAGTTTGACAGGTCTCGAACCATCAGTTTTTGATAAATGACTACTTTAAAGGTTAAGAATAGAAAATTAACTTAAGATTATTGGAAAGAATTAGCGCAGAACGGTGATTGTAAAATACATGCTTTTTAGACGGTTTTGTGAACATGGAAAATTTGCATCTGGAAGATGATCTTGACCAGCAAGTTCCTTTTGGGTATCCACAGGTGACTATATCAGTGTATTGCTTTCAATCAGACTTATATTCGCCATTGTGTTTGCAGATATCAAAAGATCAACGAATGGATCATCTTCTATGGAACGATAGATAAACGAAATAGCCGCGACACAAAATTCAGAAAATCTTTCTTTCTTTCTTAAAAATTGATATTTTAGGTGCCCCAAGCGAAATATAATGCATCAATTTCAACTAAGAAGGTTTTGTACCAGGTACTGTACTGGAAGTGTAGGCCTACAAGGAGAAGTTAGCACGTGGAGGATGTCCTCGACACATACCACTCGTCATACTTGTCATTGTGAATATTTCGTTTAAATTTGTTCAACCTGTTGTTTGCTTGTTGTAAACTTTGATTTTATAGTAATTTGTAATATTATTATTATTAGTTTTCTAATTATTATCACCATTTTTAGCATCGATCAAAGTTAAAAATGTTTGAGAACCTTTTTGCTTTCCGTTCTCGTTTTGAAAGAAATGAGAGTTCAACAATTGGACGACGTTCTCTTGTGTTAATACACAATGATATATTTATAAACAACTGCGCTGTAAGCAATATAAGCAACTGTATTGATGTTTTGTCAAACTGAGATAAGATAGAAGAAAACAGCTTACAAGAGACAAGTAAGAAATGTTTAATGAATTCCAATCCGAGCAAGCTCTTATTCTTTCATAGTAGGGCACTGTGGCAGCGAATTGGACTGTTTAAGACCGCTACTATTTTCAATGGCCCAGTACTATTTTTAACCCAACTTGAGTTCCAAAATTAAGCAACTTCACCTAAAGTCTTCGCTGTTAGCTACACTTGAAATTTTCCCGTTATGATCAGTTTCGCGGGAACACTTGAAAAAATAGGGCTTAGCATGTTAATTATTTTAAGAGCTAATAATGAAAATTATCACGAATAACAAACTATTTTACCAATAGACGTCTTGGTAACTATCTAATCCTTTTATGTGTTTTTCCAGATTTAGCTTGAAGAAAAGCATATTTGGTTGCCTCGGATATCAAACCTAAAACTGTTCATGCATTTTATGAAATATGTCAAAATATATGCATTAACCATAACATAATGATGAAGCAAAATATCAGCTTTATTGGATAATTTAAAGGCATCAACACGCTGCATAATTAATGTCTGAAAATTAAATTATCTACTTGAAGAGTAAAACAAAGTTATGCAATTTTACTTATCACAGAAAAATTAATCAACCGCAACTTGCTTGGCATGAAAACAGCAACCAAAGAAATGGCAAAATGTAGTATAGTTGACCGCAAAACTATAGTAATTAGTTTAGTTAACCGCAAAACAAGAAAAGTTTATTATATGCATGCACACATACACACTTTCCCTGTGCAGAATTGAGGCTAATTACTGAAACATTATGTGTTCCAACCGTAATATCGTATTATTATGTTAAAATATTTTGGTTTTATTTTAGTAAATTATTCTGTAAATCTGGTTTCCTTATTGTTGTCATGTTGAAACCCTTATTGTTTTCATAAACGCTTTTACCTGAAAAATGCAGATAAAAATTACTTAATGTTGAATATTCTCTTTCCTTGGGGACATTTGTAAGGTACGCACGCACTAATTTGAATATTTTTTTACTCCCCTCTCCCTTGTACGTAAACGAAAAGTATAACAACATATGCACGCTTCCGGTTTTCCCCCCTTCCTTTCACAGCGTACATACGTCATGGATGCCTCCCACACCAATAACATTTGCACAAATACATTTATATTCAAAATATGTTCAAAGTTTGGGGAAACGATAATCACCAAGCATTTTTAAAATAAACCTATTATTTTAATTTACTTGTGAAAACTTATTAGCATGTTCTTATTTGATCAACACTGCACATTAAACCAAACTTAAAAACATTTCTAGAAAAAAGCTGTTAGGTCGTTAGCTATATTTTTACATAAATACTTTCACCATTTTTTTTAGACACCAACAAATTGTTATGATGGCCAAGAAACTGACAAAAATGGTAACGGCAAAAACAGAGTTACTATGAAAAAGCAAAATTCTTCACCAGATACATCACTTGTCATAGATTCACAAGGTTGGTAAAATTAAAACTGATTTTGCTAAACTTAGGCTAATTTGTAGCCAACACTTCAGAATTACAATTTCACTGGTGATTGCCTTGAATAAACCTGCATTGAGAAATATTTTGTGATAACGATAATACATCTTAAAACTGGATGGAACCTTCAAAGTGAACAGAATGATGTTTTACTTGGTAAATCTTCTCTTTTTAATAAATTTATATGCCTTTTATAAGAAACTGTTCACGATAAATTTTTGGCCTATGTTATGAAAACCAAGAAACTGTGGTGGAGTACTTCCAGGTTAACCATTTTCAAAAAGGGTACATCACCAACGTTTTGCGGGGCCATGGCACCTCGGGTCCTCCTGTTCAACATCAATGACCTAGAAGTTTGAGAATTTTTGAGATTTTTTGATAGACGTAAATAATGCAATGGGTGACCCAAAAAATGTCCGCAGGTTTAAAAAACTGCTGCAGAAAAGGTTCAATTTCGTTAATTTTGTTTTTGGCTTACCTTTTATAAAGAAACTCCCAATTCATAGTTTAAGACCTTGTTTATCAAAATCTACAAAAAAATCATTGACTTACGCTCAAAGAAACCAACAACAAAGGCTGTCTGATGAAAATACTGCACTATTTTATGGCTTTGAGAAAGTGATTAACGTTAGCTTTCCTTCGGTATAGGTCAGAAATAACTTTGTAGATTTTGGCAAAAAAGGTATCAAACTTTACGTTGAAGCCTCTTATATGAACGACAAGCAAAAACACAATTATCACAATAAAAGCTCCTCCATAGCCACATTGCAAACGTGGAGAGATTTTCTGGGTAGCATTCAGATATTAGTATTTCTATAGAAAAATCGAAAATCAATCATGCAAAATATAAAATTGATAACAAATACAACTTTTAAATTAAAATTAAAATCAAATGCAAGAATACTAAAAAAATTTAAACATTTTACGAATTGTTATTGTGGTGAGGGGATTATTAGGCATCTATCTAAGCTTGTCTGGTATAAGAAAATTGTTATTTTGATGTGCGATGTATTTTCAATGATATAGAATACATATATTGTGTGTCACATGCATTCTAGGCAGGGATGTAGGAAGCAGTTCTTGCTTGAGGGCGCGAGACTCTCGAAAGAGGCACTTTTTTTATTGTTTAAAAGGGCCAAAAGTAACTTGTGCCGTAAAAATAGCAACCTAGAATGGGCACTTCGTGCCATAAAAGGACATTTACACAATCTTGGGGGCATGATGCCTCCTTACCCCTGCTCCTACGTCTCTGGTTCTAGAGGTAAATATAGTGCGTTGCTTGCATGTTTAAGACATTCGCCTCTTAGTAACCTACGTATAATAAATTTTAGTATATACCAATTATATTCAGTGTGTATATTTCAATAATATATACCTATTGTCAATCGTCTTGGGTTACTCACATATGGAAAAAAATCGTACGATTTTAAACATTTTTATTAAAAAACTAGGCAAGTTTTTCCAAAAATTTAGCAGACAATTGTACTATAACATAAATTTCTTTTTTTTTTAACTTAGCAATTTCGTTGCAGCAAACAATTAGTAACAATGATGAAAGAAACAATATTTATCAAATATCCATTAAATCAGTTCATCTGTTGCTAAGCCTTTCATTATTCATTATTTTTCAAACATTAAAAACTGATACCAGCCCAGCTGCTGCCTGTCCATAACGTTTTCAATATGCATCACAAATAAAAAGGTAAACTAAATATTCAACAGACATTACTTCACTAATTCCAAATGTATCAGTCAACACCGAGGATTGTAACATAGGAGTCGCATAAGTCGTATGTAATATGAAGTATTTTTTGAGAATTCTCATGAAAAGAATTATGCTATCTTCTAATTTTTGGAATAACAAACAATAAAGAGGGGGGCATTAGGATTTGCGGTTTTGCGGTTTATGGCCAATTTTTCTGCAGTTTTGCGATTTCAGGTACCCCTCAATGCCCCCCCAATAAATAGTGAACAAATATCGCTATGGTTAGGAAATTTATTAATAATTTGTTGACATCTATGAAAATTGCAAAGCAAAGCTAGAGTTTGATAACGCGAACTAAATCGTCGTTATGAAAATTAAGCAGCAAAAAGATTCAATATAAATTAATAAATCTAATAACGTTTAATGAACATGCTTTAAGCTGTTTCTCTTGAACATGTTAAATCGCTGTACAAAAAATCAGAATTGAAAAGAAAACCATTGTTTTATAGGTAGAATAAAGCTTTGACAACAGACTGCTTGCAAACAACATTATTCATGCAAACATCTGTTATTCTTGGCCACGTGATACAAAATATCATTTTTAATACTTTTCTGTTTGCATTCAATTCACTAGTGTACCAATTGCCAGATGATTGCATCGGTAACGAACTAACTGTAGAATTATTACATTTATCAAAGTGAATTTATTTTAATAGTAACATCGAATTTTGTCCATTGTAACGGCATTGTAACTCCAGATTATTTGGTTATGCTACATCAACACTCTTTTGGCTTTTAAATTCGAAATCCTGTTAGTAAGATTCAATTTACCAATTACCAGACGTCCAAATAAGATTCATTTTACCAATTACCAATTACCAGGGGAGGCAGTACCATCTAACTCAGATAGGGGGGCGTGTGGAGAAAATCTTGAGCTGACCCAAAAATATAATAGTATGGCGCATGTTATGATGCAATTTTGCTGCCTATAGCACCTTTTTATTAGCATTTCTACGCTACTTCCTAATATTTTACCCAAAAACACATGATTTCAAACTTTTAGAGCCAAAGCTATCGTTTTCGATGAAAATTTTTCAGTATCGAATCTGAAATCCCATACCTAAAAATATAAGATACGCCCCCTCCATGTTAGGTGGCACTGCCCCCCCTGGGGTAAATATTTGAATTTATTCAAAGACGAAATAAAGGATGTTAACTGTAAATGAGTTGCGAACAATCTCACTTACAATCAAGAAAGATTTCGAGAACTAGCAGTAATTTCAAAAGAGGAAATTCAATATTTTCATACATCCAACAACATTCATCCATTTTAACAATAAGAACGCCTACAAAGCAAACGACTTGTCTTGATTTATTTTTAGAAATAAACGTGACTTATTGAAAATATTTTATTAAAATCAATGTCTATGAGAAAAATCATTATAGCATTAGTTTTTTTAATTTAATTTAACAGAATTGTTTCAAGATCTGGCACAAATGCAGGATCAATGGATCCAAGAAGGTAATTTTGTTTAATAACTACTGAAGGTCTTTAAATTTTAAATTTTAGCAAATTTGGCAATGTTTAGATTAATAACTATAAATACACAAATCGAATGAATTGATCATTAGAAGTTTTGTTGTCAGTTACTTATTTTAGATCCTCAAATCTTAATACAATGTTGTCTTTGATTTATAAGTATAATTCTGAATTTTTGTTTGAAATTGTTTGTTTAAATGTTTAATGATACAGAACATACTACAGTTAACCTGTTACTAAAATAGTGATGTAATTTTGCAATGCAATCTACAAATTAAGATTTAGAAAATTGACAATGAACGTCGATGTAAAATCTTTACTTCGTCGTCAAAGAGAAAAATAAATTTTGTAACAATAGTGTAATTGACATAGTGGTTTTAAAGCAACTATCCCTCGAGAACAAAGCGAAACTCCCTCAACTGGAAAATGTAAACATCCCCTCCGCAACATTATTTGTTTTCGTTTCCCAGTGAAAAGAGTTTTACTTTTTTCTCGAGGGATAATTGCTTTGTAATAACTAGCGTGTCAATTTCACTATTTTCAAAAAATTCGCCTCTGTTAATTATAATCAAATTATTAGCATTAATTTCCTAAAATATTCTATTTTATATCACATAAAATACCAGGATTCTGTGTAATTTTTTCCATTCTCTACACAGCTAAGAAAGACGATCAATTCGTTCCAGAAGTTGAGCAGTCGAGATTTGCGACAAAATCATCATCTTCTTCAAGACGTGAGTCATATTCTTCTTAAGTTTAGTTACATGAATTGGAAGAACTTTTACAACGATTTTTATCCAACAAAAATTGTATTCTATCCAAACAATTTAAATTTACAAAGTGGTATTGTGTATGACTACAAGGTAACCTAAAAAGCTATCTCCGTTTGCAGGGCTGTAGCCCAAAATTCGAGAGGCTAGCAATTTCAAATTGTACTCATAGCGATGTCTGAAGGGCAAACTTATAATTTGGGATATCATCCAGTCATCTGCACTCATGTTTACATGTCCAAAACAGGAAATTAAAAAAGCCCACATCCTTTAGCTGCAAAGTCAATTTAAAGGAACGCGATTCATTTCCTGTCACCTTAAGACACATTAAAACAACCTGATCGCTCCTATATCGATTTTGGGAGTTTGATCAGTGAATCTTTTCAAATTTTAAACTTTAATTTTAAACTCCAAATTAAGACAAGTAGATTAATTTTAAACTCCAATTTAATTTTAAACTCCAATTTGTTTTAACAACGTTTAATGAATGGATGATACCCCAAACTCTATGTTTATCCTTCGGACGTTGTTTTATGCACAATTTGAGATTTGTAGTCTGATGGACTTTGAGTGACAGCCCTGCAAACAAAGATAGTTACTTTTTTGATTATCCATTATATCTAGACCACATGAGCTTGAAGGTACAGGGTACTATTTGATATATATTATAATATAGGGTATTTTGATTCAGGAGACGTTTTGATTGCCAACTATTTCTAGACCTGATATTTTTCTTTAAAACGTATTATTTTTTTTTAACATGAATCTACTTGCAAAAGATAATATTAAAGGAGGCTTTCAAAATTTTGAAGGCACAACCATGACAATCTTCTCGAATGAAAATAGCCATTTAAATAAACTTGAAAAATTCTAAAATTTTTTAATTGAAAATAACGTTTTTGAACTGCAATCTCATTCCAATTTTACGAGATAAGTGTTCATTTTGTAGAAAATAGACGACAAGGAATAAAAGTAGAAAATTCATCCTCTGGAGACAAATCAAGTTGTTGTGTTGTCAAAACAGAACCATGTGATATAGAAGAAAATCCTTACATGAAGATTGCATCACCTCAGTACACAACACTAACTCCAACAACAACAACAACACAATCAGCAGCCAAGCGTAAACAAATGAATGCATCAGAGAAATCGTACACCACAGTGGTTACCTCCACACCCTCGGTGTACCAGAACATATGTTCTAGCATATCGAGCGGTATTTACCCAGCATTTATAAATCGATCTGATAACATTTTCCATCCATACCTCAACCAAACTAGGAGTATAGACGCAATTAATTGCAGTGTCTCAACAGCAAATGCTAACTCGACGGCCTTCAAACATGAAGAACAAGATTCTAGCTATAGAGACATGTTCAGAAAAAGAGCAGGTGAGGCTAAATAGACAATTCCCTAAAGATGGTCAAAAGTGTATTATGACCAGGGAGTAATACTTAATCTCCCTGATTATGACCAAGATGCAGTGCGCTCGATTATCGAGTAGCAATGGAATTAGCTGCTGTCTCGATAAAAGGACGCATTGCATCTTGGTCATAATACCCCCCTTTGGCCATCTTTAGCGGAATTGAAAAATTCATACGTCGCACTTCTGTTTTATTTCAGAAAAGTCAAATTTAATGATAACAATTGAATCCTTGATAAACCCATGTTAAACTTATTTTTTGAAGCCTCGCGTCAATTTTGAGTCAAACATGACTCAAAAATATGAGGCTCCGAACTCCAAATTTTAAGACATCTTTATCAACCGAGAACATTTTACGGACCACGCCCTTCAGATGGGCGTAAAATGCCTTTCTAATAACGATCCATGACAAAAATTCATGCAACCGAAAAAAAATTTTTCTACAGATAATTTTATTGCACAGGTTACTGTTTCATCACTGCACACCTTTATTGTTTATCACTGCACAGTTTCACATTATCACAGCATACTAAAATAATAAGGCAATATGCTCTGTCAGATGATTTTGTAAAAGTACCCCGATTAATTAGATTAGAGTACCCTGAATTAACTCTAATTCAACCTTACACGAATTTTGGTGGTGTGTTTTTGATAGCCGCAAGGCTCAATTTCAATAGACCATTCCGAAAAATGGCGGCATGGGGCTTTTATCCGAGATTCATTGCGTTTAATGATCGAACGCCTATAGAACTGTTAATGATTCATAAATCCAGCGTTCTGAATCTCGGGAAAAAGCCCCTCAAAACGTTTTCTTAAAAGTCTATTGTATTTGACTTGACACGAGTGTTGTTAAAGTAGGCTTATTATAAATAGTTTTTGCTGAATAAAAACAAAAATCAAATACAAGAAAATACGAAAAAGATGCCAAAAATTTTGTTCCGAAAATTGTCTGATTATGAGTACTAGACTTATTACAATCGTCGCAGTTATGCAAAAAGGCAATACTACGACTCATAAAAATTCAGAAGGATTTCTGGACTTGGATTTTTCACCTCGTAATCGTAATTCGAACTTCGAACAATGGCATATTCCAACTTCAACTCATAAAGCCTCGTTTCAATGATACCTAAAAATTTGGAGATTTCAAATCCAGAATTTGTGCTCTAATGTTACCATTCCATATGAATCCCAAGGTATCAGCATTAAAAAAGCAACTTAATGGTGAGAAATACAAATCAATATAACGAGAGCAGTTTGGTTTTTTACAAATAATAGTATCATGCAGAAAGATTATGATTTTCAGACCAACATTTGGCACAAATGTAAGATTTCTCAAAACAAATAGCGTGATGATTGACTCTTGTTGCCGACGAATTTAAAATAACCTTTCCCCCACTATCAACAGCCAAAATTAGCATCTGCTGTCATGCTAAAAGTTTACATTGGTTCTCAAATACAGTTGAAATCCGCTATCTCGTACTCTTACGGGAAATTTAAATCTGTTTGAGATGGAGAATATTCAAATTAATTGGCACTATTTCATAAGAAAGCCTGGCAACGGGAAATTAAAATTTGTTAGAAATAGCAAATGCTGGAGAAACGGGCAGTCGAGATAGTGGATGTGAGCTGTACCTCTGTTTTCATAAACGTTCTAAAAAAGCTATGCTATTAGAGAGTATTGCCGTGAACGTTAGCCAAAATCGGGACTAAACTGACCTGCTTTTGAACGAAGAAGTGAAAACAAAGCTTGTAAACAAAGAATTGAAATGTAAACGAAGAGGTGAAGTGTAAACGAAGAAATGAAGTGTAAACGAAGAAGTGAAGTGTAAACGAAGAGGTGAAGTGTAAACGAAGAGGTGAAATGTAAACGAAGAAGTGAAATGTAAACGAAGAAGTGAAGTGTAAACGGAGCTTCAGAAATTCATGTTTCAAGCCACTCTGAAAAATTATTTGAGGCTTTTTCCCCCGATTATATTTTACACCCTCGCAATTGCTCTATCTTTTCTTTATAAATACGTATCTTTGATGATCATCAGTAAGATATACTTTGAAGAGTTGCGCAAGATTGATCAAATTTACCATAAAAATAGACAAAGCATGCCATCTACATGACCCATCAGTGTGATCCATTCATTTTTACTGCAAGCATTTTATTATTTTTAGTTCAACCATCAATGAAAACTCATTTATTGGTATTTCGTATCTTAGATCAACAAAAGATATGCAATACGCAAATTCAGAGCACAAACCAGTCAGAATATTTCGGAGCTCATCGCAACATGCAAGAAGGTATGAATTGTTGAATCAATTGTTTTTACCACGGGCTTTAGGAAAAATAAAATATATATTTTATTCTCACTTCGATTTTTCTCATTCAGCCTGTCCTACATTCCGTGTTTTTATTTTTGTCACAGGTCAGGAAGAGGGAAGAGGAGAACTTTTTTTTAGAAATTTTGCACTTAGGCATTAGGGGGTGAAAATAATAAAATGGCTCGCATGTAGTCTACGGACCCCAGAACCCAAAATTGAGTTACCTAGCATTCTTTCTTTATATGCTTTTCTGTACATTTTTTATTTAATGCACTTCTCTTTAAACCACCCTTGCTTTAAAGCCTATTCTTACCATTCTTGCTTAGGACTACCCTGGGTACAAGAACCTCATTAAATAAAAAAGAAGAAAGGAAAAATAAAAAGGAAAAAAGTAGAAAAAAACTACGTTCTTTCGACATTAGCTTAGGCCAGGGTATATGCTGTTTTTCGAGACTGACTGCTCAGTTGAAAATATTTTTGCAAAATTAAGTGCAGTTATTTTCTTTTTCACTTCAAGGATACTTTTCAATACAATTTCGCATGTCCAGTTAATCACACATTTATTATTTATCAGCTGTTAAATGAACAATTTCATTTCGTTCATTAATATCTTCCAAAGACTCATATGAATGTTTTTCAAAGCAAGCGTGCAGATTGTATGCAACTGACGCTTGCTTTGCTATCTTCCTTTTTTCGTTCCTTCTACCAATAATTGGCTGGCATTGTCGTCTTTATCAACACAATTTCGACTGGCTGAATAATTTATGTGATACACACGTGATTTTGCGTTGCTTCGTCGCGGTTTTAATGATTCTGTCGTGGGAGTGTGCTCCTTTTTGCACCTGTCATAGTTGGATGATAAGCGGCTTGCAAATAGATCTATTTTCTTCTCTGTAAACATTATTAATAATATATCGTAAGTACCTTGCTTTCTAGCTATAATTTCAAACATTTTCATTATTGAAAGCGTATTTCTAATAGCAGCCAATTTCTTTCTATTTGCACCCAATGCCAAATTGCATTTGAAAGATTGCCATTAGATTAGGTCTAAGCTCTAAAAATTTATCAAGATTCGATCCACTGATCACTCCCACCACGTGGGTAAAAAAGCACTTTGCTTGAAAAGATTTTGGTTTAATGATATAAGCGATTTGTAATCTTTTACTTGTCACTGCTTTAAAAATCTCAACAACTCATTTCTGTATGCGTTTATGTAAGCTTACAGTTCTGTTTACAAAACCCAAATATGACATGCGGGGATTCATCTTCTGTAAACACTGGGGCTTTTACTACGTCTTATTGAGCTTAAACAGCTATGACGGCAACGTTAAATCGCCAAAATGAAATGGCATGTTAAATCGCCAAAATGAGAACCATGCTTCTATAGCCATTTTGGCATCACATGTGGCAACACATTTGGTAATGCATGAACTAGTTTTACTGGGAACGGCCATTACGTTGTGTTGAAAACTGAAAACATACAGTTGTGGCTATGTAAATTCTGATAGACAGGTTCAGGATCTCCTTGGGGATTTAAGTTTGCATGCTTTCAGTTTATCTTTTGGAAATTATCCATTGAAAACAAAAGGATGTAAGGTTCTCATTGGCGTTGCCGTCATCGTTGCTTAAGTTCCCTATTGAGGATTAAATCGACAACGGCGATGCAGCGCCATCTAAACAGCCATGCCCTATTATCCACGCATCACGTGGTACATTTTCAGAAACTTAGCTTGTTGAAATAACTGTTTTTATTACAATACCGGAGCAAAATGACATCATCCGTGTGCCAATTTCAAAGACCGAATTAAAAATTAATAGTCTGATTTTTGCTCGCCCAGTGAAACGTAGGCCATACGTTTAAAAAACCTCGATTTTGCTCATCATGCCTGTGATGAGGTCGTCAACATAAAACGACAATTCTTTGTGACACAGAAGCGTATCCTGTATATCATTAGGAAGAAGTGATAACATCGCTCAAATAAGGTTTCAGCACTGTGCATTATCGTTCTATTTCGGACGAGCATGAATATTTTCAACAGGAAAACTGTAGCACATGCAAATTGCTCAAGTTAAAAAGAGGACTTTCAGAGATTAAATTTGCGATATCTCATATCCACGAGATGTTTCACTGTAATAAAATATACCACCTGTTCAATAATATACATAAATAGGGATCCAAGACGTGCTCTTTGCGGTTCAAAAACGATCTATTGAATCGTGGTGTGTTTTTATTTTTTGTTTTCCATCGTCCATGCGATTTTATTGTCTCCTACCACCCATGAGTTGTCTCCTACCACCCATGGGTTGTCTCCTACCACCCATGGGCAGCACTAAGATTTATCTCATCTTAAAGAAATAAGATCCAAAACACAAACCTTTGAGTTATATAACATACAAGGTGATATAGAAACATTTTCATACGTTTAAAAATCACAAAAACCTGATTTTGTTACCAATCTTATTTTTACGCATATGGATGAAAGATCAAGTCAATGTCGACTGTCGACTAATAATCATTTAAGTCACTTTTTATGGGCGACCTGGCCTTGGTGCATGTTATCATTCAGTTATTAATGATCATGAATTTGTTGATCATTCTCGTAATTTAATGCTGTTACAAATTTCTGAATTTTCATAAAAAATAATGGTTTGCCCCCAATAATTAAAGTTATTGAAAAGTATAGCTCAAAAGCATGTTTTTCAAACTGTACTTAAGTCATAATTTTTTATTACGTGGTCAAATATAGCAATGGTTTCTGGAATTATTCGGTTTTAGACCTATTTACTCAAAAATACATTTTTAAGATTGGCAGGGAAGCCGAATTTTATACTGATTTTTCAAACGTGTGAACGCATATTGTCAAAAAAATTTAACCTTAAAAAATTACACTTTGCCTTGCTTATCAATGGGTTGAGATGGCATGGCACGCAGGCTATCCAAGTCTTTCCAGGGGTAAATGGGTAACAGTTGATTTTAGAGCTATGAACACGGATACTGGAAATAAATGCAGTTTATTTTTATTTTCTATTTTCAGGCTGTTACGATTTAGGCGTTTCCTCCGTTTTTGAAGATCCTATAAACGATTTACGATTCAAATATCATCACTTTTACGGAGGTTAGTTCCAGATATACTTGTTCAATAAATCTCAGAAACACGATACATAGGCTTTTATTAATGTTAGATTACCAAAATCACAGCAGTTTTTTCTTTAACTGTCTACCAGGAGCAGTGGAGCATTGGGGCACGACGGGGGGCAAATAGGACGACAGCCAACCTAGCGGCCATGAACTTCAAATTGCGTACACCTCTCGCCTACCTAGTTACTGAAGATGACCTTTCTAAATCTTTGCCTCCCCCTTTGCCCTTCGATGAATCCGGCGTCCCTGCTGCCTCAACATCTGTAGCTGCATTTATAAAACGAGCACGAAAATGATCACACAAGAAAACATTGAACAATGTCTTGACTCCTACTACCCGGTGACCAAGAACAATGTCAATGCGTTTGCTCAGCTACAATGTTGAGAAGTTTAGTTTGAATAATTTTGTTTTTGCTTGGCATTCATGTTATAGGCTTCACAACTTTCTTAGTCAAATTTTACTGAGGAATCCTTTCAGAAGAAAATGTCACAGATAGAAAGGCGATCCATAAAACTTTTCGGAAATAGAACCTGGTTTCGAGGCTATTCCTGTATTTCCACTGGGAATGGTTATTCTTGCCTATTTCTCTCCCAAAGGACCCAAAGTAAATCGAAGTTCAAACGTTTTCGTACTGATGGAAATTTCGTCAGTGTTGAAAACGAGGCTAGTCATGTAATACAATAGAGCGACTTCTACTTCCGAAAGGAATGTAATTTTTTTATTGCATATCGGACGTTAAAGTTATTTAACATGAAACAATTTTTAACTGATTTTGTAATTTCAAGAGACGTTTCAATGAATCTTTTGTGATTTTTCATTATATTTTCAATAAATTTCTGCAATTTCAAGCGAAATTTCATAATTTTTTAATGATTTGTGTGTGATTTAATCAAAAGTATGCGAATGAAATTCCGCTTATTTGCTCTCATTGAAAATGACAACAATTTTTGTAAATTCAGCATTTTAAATGAGTACCTTGTAAACTTATCTTTAAATATTTCAGCTTCATCAAGATACCATGCATACAAAGACCGTCCTGAACACAAACCATATCACAGAAGAGGGTCGTTGCAACTATGGCAGTTTCTCGTGGCACTTCTGTCTGAGCCAGACTGCCAGCAGTATATTTCATGGACTGGAAGAGGCCTGGAGTTCAAGCTCATTGACCCAGAAGAAGTAGCAAGGAGATGGGGCATTCAAAAAAACAGACCAGCAATGAACTATGACAAATTAAGTCGCTCTTTGAGGTATTATTACGAAAAAGGCATCATGCAGAAAGTTGCAGGAGAGAGGTATGTGTATAGGTTTGTTTGCAGTCCTGAAGCATTGTTCAATCTAGCATTTCCAGACGGCATGAGACCGCTGCTGAAACCAGAGTGTCACCAACCGAACAAAGTTACTGATCAACAAATTGTTTCAATGTCACGTGATCACTATAATATCCAATCGTATTTGACTAAAGTTGGACCAGCATGCAGACATCCTTCGTGGAACAAAAACATAAACTGTGTATATCAATAATTAAAACAATAGTCTGTCATAATTATTTATTGAAACTATGGCTAAATGAGAGCTGCTGTTGGCATCGAGGTTAGTCTGCGTGGAGCTAATTGAGGTTGGCATTACAGCAACCTCGTTTCTCCCAGGGATAGACCTTTTCGAAAAAAAAGATCTTTCTGTTGTGTTACAGCGCTAGCCTCGTTTTCAACATTGATGAAGTTCTGAGGCAAGAATTACCATTCACAGTGGAAATACCGGAACAGCCTCGAGATAAGGTTCTGTTTTCGAAAAGGTCTACGAAGTACCTACTACATGGTGTCCTAAAAAAATTGTAACAGCTTTGATTAAGGTTGGCGGCTTGAGTTTCACTTAAATTTATTCGAAAATTTTTTTAAAAATAGTTGTTGGTAGTCAACTTAAAAATTGATACCTAGTTTGTAATTGTTATTGCATCGAGAGTCGAGAAATGCCTCCAACCCTAAACCAGAGGTCTAGATTTTGGTCTAAACTGTATCTTTAAATCTCCGAAATCATAGTATTTTACAAAATGGATTTGATGGTGCTTGGAAACACACTCGGAAAGAAATCCGAAAACTGGAAATTAAACGCTTATTTATGGATGTAGCCACTATGAAGTACTTTCTCTTTTTTCAGCAGTTTTTACCAAAAATCTACCAAAATACAACATCAATTCTAGCTTTTAAAAAATTTAGTCCTTCACAACCGATTTTCAAGATTCTTTTTGGGATCATTGTTCAGAATAGCATAACCACGAGAAAAATGTAGAAAGGTAAAGTAATCAATTAAAAACAATTCTGATTAAATTTACAAACAAAATGTAGGCTATTTATCTGAAATAACCATTTTTGCAAGAGAATGAAAAACTAAACCTTCTTATTATTGTCATTTAAATTATAGAATTTAAATTATATAAAACAACCGACTGAAGGGCCGAAGCAAAAATAGGTGTCAAAGCACAGGTCAGCCTGGCCTTCCCTTCTGCTAGCAACACAATTTCATTTATTCATTTTTACATTGACTGAATTTATGTTCCTATAAGATAGAGAAGTCGGCCTAAATAGCAAATTACTAACTGCTCTGAGCCGATCCTCGCAAACACAAATTCCACAGCCAAGAAAACGTAACTTTTTTCAAAACGCTAAATACCTATTTCACTCACATGTGTCTCGAGTGCTTTATTTTGAAAAGATGCTCTGTCAAATCTTCTCCGTTTCGAGTCACTTCGAACAGTTTAGTAACATTTTTTCTATCGAAGCAGAATTAGTGAGGTTGCTTTTAAAACAACTCTGCCCTTGATCCTGAGAAACTATTTAAAAAGTCTTTTGAATTTGAAATTATATAAGAACAGAATTCTTGCGCAGTGGTGTGTAGTGACTTTAGGAAAAATATACTTTCGTCACATTTAACGTAAAGTCAAATTCCCATGACGCCTTTTGAACTGTTGCATTGTAAATTTCCCTTCTTTAAAGCATACCCAAGAGACAAGGTTCCATGCGATTTTCAACCCAAAATAACAGAATGAACACAACAAGTAAAAGTAATAGTTTTGTTTATTGCGAGATGGCAAAGTGCTTTGAAAAGTGAGTGCCAAACGCTAAAGTGCAGTCGTCCCAAAGTGTGAAATATATGCTTCTAGCTTCTAGATAGAAAATCGCAATCAAACGATCTCTTGCTTGAACTGAACTTCGAACTTTTACTCGGAACTTCGCTCGGAACAATTACTTTTACGATTTTTTAGGGGCTTTCTTTTCTTATTAGTTGCGTTTAGTTTTTTCTTTTAGTTGGGTTCTTAGTTCCAATTGAGTAAAAATGTAAATATTATAATTTAAAATCAACGAGTAGTGTATTTACGTAAAATAAAATATAACTGTAACTTAATTTTAAAGAAAATTAAAGGGAATTGGGTAGAAGTGATTTTTTTTTGCCAAATGATCTTTTCGTGACATATATAAAAATCGGTGTGATTTTATTGAAGAATTTATTCGACACTTTCAAAACAACAAAGCAAATCCCAACGAAAAAGCCACAAATTTCTCCTGTCTCTGGTTATATTCAGTGTACAGTAAAAACCAGTATATAAGGGACAGTGCAAAATTTCTTATAACAAGGCCGGTGCAAACCAAAAAATAATGCCAAAATTTTAGTGCCAAGTGAAAAATGTCTGTAAGAAATATGTGTACTCCACCCCGTCTATCCAAACTTCACTTAGTACAAAACGGCTGACGCCTTCTTATATGCCGGTTTTTACTGTACTTAGAGATGCGAAATCGCATTTTCATGTCCCAAAAACGTGCCTTTTGTTTACAAAGAGGCCATTTTCACGAGACATTACATCCCGCGATAAAATTCATAATGCGATGAAATTGGTCCGGGAATTGGCGGTTATTTTTCTTTTCGGTTACGTGAAAATCTCATCCTGTGTCGAGATTATCGCGCAAAACATTACGCATGAACAGGGGGGAATTTTGTGAAACAAAGTGTTACGGTTTCAAACATGACAATGCAATTTGCGATTTGAAAGAATAGATTTTACATTCTGGGTGCACTCAATCGAATCAAAATAAACAAAGATAGCAAAACTTTATGATTTTGTTTGTTATGATTAGCTTGGCTGCGTTGAAGGTGTTAAAATCCATTCTTCACGGTGAAAAATCACATTGTTATGATTTACAAATTTCTCCTCTATTGTACGGATGGGATTTCTCGGTAATCTGTTTTTGCGTTTTGCGTTTACATGGTAATTTGACACTATTTCATCCCGAGATGAATTCTCAATGTGCGATGAGATGCTGTGATGAGTTTTATTCCATCATGCCTTTATCATACAAACAACACTGAGCGATGTAGAGGATTTCAATGGATTTGACCATCAGCAGTGCTGAAATTTCTGATGTGAATGGCCTCAACAGACCAATTCAACTTACCTTTTTTTACACACAATTCGAGTCATTTGATTAATCTCTTGATAAAACATCTTTCAATTTTTGTAACATTTCATATTCCAAGTTCCCAAGGGTTCGATCATATGACTTGAATTGGGTGTAAACAAGCCTAGCTGAATAGGACTATAATCAACTACAATCCACCTTTGTTAAGAAAAATGACGTCATGAGCAATTGTTATACTGTTTCGAATGAACGCACATGTGAACGTGAAACCAAACAAAATATAATAAAAACTAGTCACTTGTTTGTATTTACATGTAAAATTGCATTCGTTTTGTGAACATATTTAATGCCTTTACGTCAGAAATTATTAAATGCCACATACAGGGCACATACATTCTAAAGTTATACATTTTATCAAATATTACATACAAAAAATGCTCAAAATAATTGTACAAAAATTCAAATTCGTTAGTATAAATATTTCGTTTAGCGTACGCTTCCACCATGTTATACCACAAAGATTTACTATACGAGTCGTGGCATCGCAGTTGATTGGCATTTTAAGGGCTGCAACCACATGGTTTAGAACCAAATTTTTGTGTGGATCTTCTTTAAATGTAAGCCCGAGAGGGTGGTAACTTCAAGAGGCATGTGACGGGTGTATGCAATTTCGAAATCCTACTTTAAAATTTATGAAATTTTCAAAAATCATACCATGCAATTTATGGGAAATAGATAATGCATACCCTAAAAATTGATAATTTATTCTGTACAAGCATCAATCAAAAGCAAAAAGCCTAAAATATTTTACTTTGAAAAATGATACCCCAAAACCTATGATCTTGCCAAAAATGATATTCTAAGGTTTATTTTCCGCCTGAAAAACCAACCCCAAAAAATGGCACATTCTGTCTCAGTAAATATGAAAATTACCTACCCCCCCTCTCCACAGGAAATGTTGTTTCAACTCAAGAAAGAATTGATGTAGACTCAAGAAAGAATTTATGTACCAAAATGTATACATAGCCTGGAGCGGACAGTAGTTTAGTCTCTCGGCACTGCTGGCCAAGTCCACACTTGTACTATGAAATGAAGTGCCAATCCACTTCAGATTTTGGCTTAAAACCAATATCAAAAGCCTTGAAATAATTGTGATATCTTCACAAAATTAAAAATGTTGTCCTCTGCTGTGGCTTGACAAGAAGGTCAATTTGAACCAATAAGAACAGATAACTTTGAAAAGTTGTTCTCTGAAAAAGCTCCCCCACCAAATATTCAAGTCGTTTCTTGGACATGAAAAGTTACGAATCCCCGAACATACCTATCTATAAGCGTGTATAAAAGTAACTGAAAGACTGTGCAAGTACCGTGACTCGTATAGTATCTCAAGATATACTCATAACTACCAGTTAAATTGCAAATTCTATTTAAACTTTATACACAAAAAGTTCCTTTTTAATACTTTAACAATCTTAAATGTCACCTAAATCACGACACGTTTGCTTTGTATCCCCAAATATAAGTATTTTATAGCCATTGTATGGTGACTTGTATCTAAGTCTCGTGTTGCAAAAGGTAGCACATACAATTATAAATTTTAGCAATTGGCGACATGAACCTATGGTCCTAAATCAAATGGAGTCAAATGTTTCTAAGAAGGTGTACAAGAGTTTCGTAATACTCATCATGAAAAACTTAGCCTGCGCGCAGGAGAGTTTTGAGGCTACGCACAGGTTAAAAAAAATCTGACACTTACTATGTTTAATTTTGGTGGAAAACTTCGTGTCTCTTATATCAACATTCCTTCACACGAGAAAACAACAACGAAAGCAATAAATTAAAAATTGAGTGAGTTTTATAAGTTAAAAATTGAGTAAGCGTTAACTTTAGTAAAAAATAAAAACACTAGCCTTCTACAATAATGAGAAATGGACTTAACACTAGATTTCTACTGTATAAATGATACTATGGCCTCTAACTATGTATTAATACGTATTACTAAAATCATAAATAAATAAATCCTTTAGGAAGTGAATCCTTTTGAATATATTAATACACCTTCTGTTATTGTGATAAAAACATCTCTGCATTTCTGTGTAAGTTTCTTACTGTTCAAATTAATGTTTGCTGCAGAGATGTGCAAGACCATAGCATATGTCATAACTGTTTCAGCACTGGAAAAATGTGACAATGCCTCTTGCTTTTCTGTAGAGTAACGTATAAATCCAGAATTCAACAAGGCAGACATTGTTTGCACCGCAGTTAGGCACTTTTTGCAGTTCGCTTCAGCGATAAATAAAAGAACCCGCAATCACATGGCAAATCACACGACAGCGTCTTCTTTACACGCGACTATAAACAAAAAGATGACCGCAGAGCTTTTTTTCAAATTGGGGACTGCTGTCTTCTTCGATCGAACAAATTCATTGAGTCAAAATTCAGTTCAAATATAGACAGATTGTCACCGTAATGTATTAATCGTACCTTCTATCTGGCGTAAACAAATTACCTTTTAAAATATGATAAAAATAAAAATAAACAAATCTGCTGATAAATACACAGACATGAATACTTATCTTGGAGACAGAAAAGGGTAATCATATTCCATATTCCTTCAGCAAGCTGCTGTGAAAAGAGCAGCATCGATTAAAAATGATTCCAATAGTCACTTTTATGATATATGTCCTCATGGAAGGTAATATGAACGTTACGAATTCCAAACCATTCTGTATTCTCATAGAAGTAAAATCAATGTGTAAAAAGAGCAGCATCGATTCCAAATGATTCCAATAGTCACTTTTATAATCCGTACTCATCGAAGATATTGGGACTATTAGGAGTTCCGAACTATTCTATATTCTCATAGAAGTAAATACACTGTGTATTGATTGTTACAAGGATGAAAATAACTGTATTGATTTTCAATTATCCCCATTGTCTGCAGGTTCAATTCGTACCATACGATGCCACCTTGAAACACATTCGCCCTTCTCTACCATGTCATTCCAGTGTTGCGCTTCGCTCCCTTGTGCGTTGTACCCAACGCATAAAATAGCAAACGTTCTGTCTCTATTTATATCACCGTGATGTCGTAGTTTAATAACAAGAGTGCAAAATTCAATTTCGGTATTTGGAACGTCAAATATAAGATTTTTTCCAAAGGTTGGATTTGGATCGTGTTTTACGACAGAAGTCCTTTGCTTCTTCATATTTTTGCCCTGTTTTCGTAGCGACACTGACACGTAATGGTGGTCTGTAGAAAATATGAGTATAATTATTGTCAAAAAATAACAAAAATGTACTCAGGTTTCAAATCTATGATTGGTTTTATCACATTTGGTTTCACCTAAAAAATTGAATAACATGAACACATCGAAATTAAAACTAGTTTATGTCGATAAGGAAAAATGATTTGCACTTTCAAAAAAAGTTATTGTAAAAATTGTTTTCGTTGAATAATCTAAATGCTTATGGTTAATATTGTTTCACGGAAAATCTTTGATATCACGCAAAAACATGAAAATCAAGAAGACTAACTTTTTGTTTCTCGCAATATGAAAGAGTTCCAATTAAAAAAGTCATTTAGGTTAGTCTACATAAATAAATTTTAGAAAAGCTTCAAAAACGGAGCGTGCAATTCTATTTTAGTTCAACTGCCTAAAGATGTCTCGGTCCCGCTTAAACAATGTCGCGAGGTGTTAATGTTATTCAATCCAGTTAGAAAAAATACATGTGATCAAACAAACATTGAAATCATCATAAATTCAAGAAAACTCGAAGCTCGACTTAAAAATATGACTGCTGTAAAAATAAAAAAAGGAGTGATTGAAAAATGCCTCAAAATAGGCCTCAGACATACCTAGTCTGCCTTTTCTGTCAGCCAGTGGAAGATTCCTTGCTCTACTAATAGTTACAGTAAGTCTCTCGGCCGCTTTTAGGTATGTCAGCAACAAGAGAATGAGCATAGAATTGTCATCATTGACACGAGTGATATCCTTCTCTTGGGACAATGTTGCCTTTAATGCTAATCGTCTCTTGCCATTCTCAGGCTGCAAATGAAACCAAACATTTACGCAATGAAATAATAGAAAATATATTAAATGCGAGAGCATAGGCCCATAGGATATGCCATTACCATAATATCTGGCGGCAAATAAAACACCAGCTTTTGCAGTAACCATGGGTGTTCGGAAAAAAATATTTATTTAGGCCAGGCAAAAATTAAAACATTTTATATACTGAGTTGGCTTTTATTTGCATGAAATAAAACTTTACCTTGATGCTTTGCGGAAAATTATTTTACACTCCCAAGCTCCCAACTACAAACAACGAGAACAACCTCCGTATAAAGTTTTATTTTATGCAAATAAAGACAGACACGGTATATAAGTTTGTTGAATTTGTGCCTGGCCTGCATAAATGCAATGCATGTTTCTAAACACCCATGATCTGACAAAACTAAAAATTTTTTGAAAACCTTTCGAAGAAATTGAAAATCGCTGCTTTATTTTCGAAACTTGAATGCAGCCCTTAGTTTTATAGATTGTTGTGGGCTTGTTTACAAGGAAGCCGGAGGGCCGTTTCACATGGGTGATTCTAGTGTTAGGATGATTTCCTTCTTAGTCATTTTGGGTTTCGTTTACAAAGGAGTCTCACATCGTATTAAAAAATTAGCTACTGGGATCTTTCCCCCTGATAATCCCAGTACTACTGGGTGGCCCAAAAATTGTCGCCACTATTGCAAAGCTTTCACTGTTACAATTCCGCTTTGGCTTGAATTCAGTATAAGAGGCTTTAACTTAAAGTTTGATACCTTGTTTGCCAAAACCCATCAAATAATAGCCAAGTTACATAAACAGAAAATTCTGCTGCTACAATCTGCTGTAAATGCAACATTATGGTTTCAAGAAAGTCATCTGCGTTGGCTTTCCTTTCGTACAGCTCAGATATCACTTAATAAATCTTGAGGTATCAAACTTTAAGTTGAAACCTCTCGTATCGAATTCAAGCAAAAACAAAATTATAAAAACAAAAGCTCCTCCATGGCAGCTTCCAAAACGTAACGAACATTTTTGCACCACCCGGTAGGAGCTACGATTTGCCTAGTATAAAGAAAAAGCAAACTCTTTGGATATCCGCATTGCAAAATCCATTGTCCCCAAGCCCCATTCGTGAAACTGCGCATGTTTTTCGCTAACTTCTTCCTCCAAGAGTGTCCTGTTTGAGAAAATCCTTGGTAAATCACAAGTAATTTAACTTCAGGTTGCATTGGATCCTTTGCCCTCCTTATAAGCAAGCCCTTCACTGAAACGCAAAATGCATACCTTTACTATTCGTTGCCATAATATGAATTCTTTGGACGCTTTTAAAGCATCATAATCCAGAGTTGAAATATCATACATGATTGTTCCAATTGTATTGTGATTTAACTGTTGACTAAAGTCCAAAACGGTAAACTGAATTTGTTGTCCACGTATTTCATACGGTGGTACTTCAAATTCAAACATTTGATTAAATACTGGGTTCAAAGTCTTCTGATGAACCTCTGAATGGTTTTTTCTTTTATAGTACGGTAATAATTGAATATCGACAAACGGATCAATACATTCGCCATCTTTTCTTGGTGGTAGGCCTTCAGCTTTTAAGACAGTCACCAACAGTAGAGCTCTAAAAGAGAATTCATAAATCTTATGGCGGGAGAATCAAATTCAAAATTCAAAATTAACGAAGAAAAAATCGTCAACAATAGTCAAGTTGGCATTTAAAGTATTGACCTAACTTTAATCAACGTGATCCACGCTGTACTTGATATATAGTAGCCAATCAACGTGGATACTTTTTATTGCGTACCCGCTAGACTAATACTTTCAAAGTACCTGTCGTGTTTGTACTGTAATGAAAAATTCAGCATCCCTCTGTAATCACCACTCATAAGACGGGCCTTTTGAAGCTTCGTGTATCCATTATTCGCACTGGACCGTCTTCTTCCAGTTGATTCACATTCGAACACCTTTCAAAATGAAGGGTAAAATTAGTAAAAAGGCAATTCGTTTCAATCCGCACCAGTATAAACAAAAATCGCATGCTTCTAAGACCGAAAGTAAGCCCCTCTATCCCTGTGTTCCCCACTTTTGAAAGCGTTCCTACGCCTCTGTGAAACCAAAATGAAAAATTTTATGTCACCATCAACCAAAACAAGAGTCTCAAATTTCCTACAAGACAAGAGGGAATGATATAATAAAGGAAATATGCTTACACAATAGTTTCATACTGGCGCAAATTCTCATACCAAAATAAAAATCTACAAGAAATTTCATGTATGCATACAATTCATGTCAATTTCACACATAAACACCAAGTCGATATGAAACTAATGCCGGCATGAGATTTTGTGCTGGCACGAGGATTTCATGTTGCGTCTCCTGTTGCGTCTTTTCTCCAGTTTGGCTTCTAAAAGTGCACCAAGCCCAAGCCAGATAAATTCACCTTTATGTAAATATCTTTTATAATTAAATTGTGATTAAAATAATGCCCAAACTGGAGAAAAGACGCAGTTACAGTTACGTCACCAGTCTTTATAGAGCAGAATTCAATTTGGCCGTCATACAGTAAAAAACATAGCGACAACAACTTAAGGTGATATATATTTTCACCATTGTAATATAGTATCGTAATATAAATATATAAGTAAATATAGGTGTCCCAAAAAGCTACACATTTTCAAAGCTGTCGTGGAGAAACTATAGCTTCTATGTTTCTCTTGCAGATTGCATTTGATAAAAAATACTTCAACTTGATGTCCTTGGTTGGCAAAATCAGCTAAATAACCGCTGAGTTTTTCTCAAAGAAATTCAAAATTATTTAAAAACCAAATTTGTACTTTTATTTAGCGTAACAAAGCGACTGTTGAGTCGATTAAGAAAAGCAAGGTATCAAACTTTAAGTCGAAGCCTCTTCTATAAGACTCAAGTAGAAACAGAAATATAAAAAATCTAATCGCGTCCACAGTGACTTTGCAAACGTGTAGACTTTTTCGAACTTCGGACACCCTGTAAAATTACAATAATCTCTCTTTCACTTCTTAATTGGCAGTCTAAAATACTTACGTCTGTTTCTGCTGCTTGTAGATATGAAGTATCTTGAGTTCTTGAATAAATTTCACGATCAAGAGTAGATTGCATGCGACTAACTTTTCGTGGCGGAGTTTGATCTGGTTGTATTATGGAAGAGTACACTTCAGGCACCCAAAATTGTGAGTCTTGAAACATTGGAACCTGCAAAGAAAATAATGAAATATTTTTATAAGAAAGTAAAACAAAACGTTTCACAAGAGCAAAAACTAAAACTAAGAAGAACACCTTTTGCAATCTTAGAAACTAGGTGAAAACAAACACCTGATAATGCAATCTTTTACAAAATAATCATAAAAACAAAATATTGCTAGCCATTTAAAATTCTCCCCTAAATTTTTCTTTTTTGAAGTGGTTCTAGTATTCATATATCGAAACGAAGCAGGATAGGTCATTCATAGTTGTTTGGATTAACCAATAAGAATTCACATAAAAATAGTTCAGAGAGCTGATAATTGAAAATAACGTGTTCTGTTTTCTGTGGAGACATATGGCGTAAGCATATTTTTAGGCAGTGCAAGTACTTCAGCTTAAAGATAAATGGTGCAACTTCTAAATTATGATAATATATTTAGTAAGCCATTTATCTGGCTAAATTCAGCCTGTGTTTGCAATTGACAAATAGGGATCCAGAACGAGGACGCGTACGAGTACAAGGTTGGAAAATGCACTCCAAAAACGATCTATCAAAAGAAATAGCTTTATTTGTACAAAGTTTTTTGTAGATTAGACCTACTTGCTGTCGTTATAATTACGCCAGTTTCCTCTTCTTCTCGGATTCTCCAGCTTGTTTGACAAAAATTGAAAAGCACAGAATGTTCTGATGCCCCATGGGAACAACATTTTTACAAGTTTATTCTTTAAAGCTTAAATTCGATTGTTTTCTGTGTCGTACTTGTGTACTGGATCTAAACATCCCTAATAATGTTGTTGCAAGCGATAAGTGGGACGAATGCACCAAGTCTAGTTCTACAGTTGTCGTTTCTGGTTTTTGCTTCGATTAGATAACATTTACTTATCTGTTAACTCTACAAACAACCTTCGTTACAAAAACAAGTGAAAGTTCATACGCTGTTGATTATCAAAGCTAAAAGAATCGCAAGAGGAAAAACATAGGAATATTTTTGTTTTGAATAGAATGTTGAGTGCATTCTTGATAAACAACAACGCCATTGCTGTGCTGAACAAATATGCTTCTTACCACGCCTTCCCGCAATAAAGAAATCACACTCTAGGTGATTAAAGAGAATAAGTATTTTTGAAGTGAAAATTTGGCTCGCAACAATGAACACCCACGCGGTGAAGTGTGGTGGTTCAAGTTCTTCTGAGAAACCTCTCAGAAATTTGTAATCCATTGTCATAGAATGCTTCGTTTTTCAACTGAGTAAAAAGTGCCTAAATTAGAGACAAAAACTTTCCTTTCAACATATGTGCTTGATATAATTGGAAAAGTTTTTTATTATACAAGCATAAACTTTCTGACACAGTGACAATTGTTCATGGACATGTCATTATAAAAAATAATAGCGTAAATCCTCGAATTAGCCACCTCTCAAATAGGCCCCCAACACCGAATTTCGTATTTCCTAAAGCATCTTATTTCACATTTTATTCGGTTAATTCTGTTTATTTATGTGTAAATTGTTCTTTTTCATGTGTAGTTATCCAGCAATACTTATATTTATGTAGCTATTCCTCAGGAACTTCGAATTAACCCACCCAAGGCTTAAATTCGAGGATCTACGGTATATTCTTTTCCATAAGGAACAGATAATTTTTGCCGAAGCTCTGATATGTTCTTAAATTTCTATGAATTTGAGGCTTGAAATGTTCTTAAATTGTTCTTATTTCTGCACAGATGTTTCTTATGTAATTTTATCCTAATTGAAGCAGAAATTATTTCTTTTGAAGAAGAATTTGTTTCTACTGTAATTTTATCCTTATTGAAGTAGAAATTCTTACTTTTGAAGAAGAATTTGTTTCTTCTGTAAATTTATCCTAATTGATGACGTGCACAGTTTTTTCTGCTTTGCTTCAACAATACACAGGGAACATTCGTGTTTAGTATCACCAGTGTTTGTATAGTATATAATTTGAATAGTAAGTAATGCCACAGGTAGGCAGTATGCTAAAACATTTTATTTATAAAAAAAATTGCAATATCTTGTTTTTCTTCAGACAGAGGAATACAGAAGAAAAACAAAACATTAAAAAAAAATATTCATCAACTAGCTGTTAACGCAGTTAAGGTAGTGCTGCCTGATTGCATGTGGGCATATTTGTGCCATGGGATAATTCGTATGTTTGATGGAAGCTCCCAGGGGGTACTCCCTACGATCAGCAATAGGGGGTCAATGCCAAAAATTTAATAAATCATTTAAAAAATCAAGACATTTAAAAAATCAGCAAAACTCGAGTGTGTTACCAATCAAGCTAATTTTTACATTGTATAGGAAGGGGTACATTAATTGTAGCAATGTTGAATATTTTACTAGCACATTAAAAGCAATGCAATTTTGCCGGTTTAAAATCAACCTTTGATGCATGGTACAAGTTTTTATGAGAAATCAAGAGATCCCGTCATTGTAACAGTTGTAAGTTTAATGTAGTATTACAAATGTTATAGAGATGACGCAAACATGTCATTTGCTTTTCATCACTAAAAATGTCAGAAATGTCATCGAAAATATCATGTCAACTGGGCATCAAACGCTTTAAAATCATTTTTTCTAATTTAAATTACAAAATTAAGTTTCTAAAGTCAAAATAACGTCATAATTTCTCATTGTTACCAAAATAACAATAGTTTCAAAAATTAACTTGGTCTTTGTAACGCTAGCTGAAAAACAGAACTCAGAAACTCGGGCAAATCAAACTTTGGGGATTTTCGAAATTTCTGAACTTCCCATAAGATAATTTCAGAATTTAAGATAATTCCATATACTACACTCCACATTCCATATTCCATTTTCCAACAACCTCTGTTGATGTGTACTGTTATTTTAGATCATATGTGGTACAAACCGGTACTGTCAAATAAGGTGTGGTAGCACTGGTACAAACTGACTACCGGTACCCAGGGTAGAAACTGACAAACTGAGCAACGATATTTCTAACGATGAAATATCATAAGAAGCTCTTTATACAACTGCTTTGCTTGACCACTGCTTGCAAAAAAAGATAAAATGTTTTAGCATGCTAGCTACATGTGGTAGCTAACACCCACCGAATATCTTTTCATAATATGTTATTTAATTTTTTGGAAGTCTTGCCTCTGAGGCCGAGTATCTTCTTAGTCTTATTTTTTTGAAATTTCGAGTCTCGATGTTCTTACAATGTGTTTTCTTGTGTATAAAAAAGAGTGTATCATCATATCAGTGCAGGGAGTACTTTTCCTAGAAAAATACGGGGAGCAGAGATGCTTAGTTTAAGGAGTACTTGTCCTGGAAAAATACGAGGAGAAGAGATGCTTAGTGTAGGGAGCACCTGTTCTAGAAAAATAGGGAGAGAAGATAAGAACCTTCCACTTTTAAGAACCTATGGGCTGAAATACCCCCATTCGTTTTGCTCAGAATTAAAATTCTGTTATCAACGTACTAAAGATATTGAGGAAATTATAGACAGGTATATACCAAGTAAAAAGGATTGTTTTTTGTTCGCCACCCCCTGAACTATTCAGCTAAAATATGGTTTTGATTTAAAAACTTTATCAGGTTGAATTCCAAAATTTAGGTTCATATATGCGGGTTCTTACTGTAGGGGGTACTTGTGCTAGAAAAGTACGGGGAGAAGATAGGCTTTGGTGTAGGGAGTATTTTTGTTCTAGGAAAATACGGGAAGAAGAGATCCTTTAGGAAATTCACAACATATTAGAAACACTGAGTTTAAAGAGAAAAAAGGACAAAAATATACGGGTAGCTGAGCTCTGAAACTGAAACTGCTTAACTGAAAAAGAAGCTGATTTGAAATTTGAATTTCACATTGTATAAAATATATGCTTCCTCGCTCTGAAAATATAAATTTTTGTCAAACATTTCTACAAGTTATCTTTTGCTTCTTCAGAAGTTAAGCTTGGGCATTATGGTAACGTTTGCATCACCAAGACAATCGCTGCGATGTATACAACGTGGGATGAAAATAACAACTGTTTTTAGGCATATTCTATCAATAACAGCATACTTCCTGCTTTTTACAGCGTTGGTATCATGTTGATAAAAACGTTTTACATACTGAGAAGTTGAAATCTAACAAAATTGTTCGTTCACAGATAAAATTAACCGTAACTGGGTGGAAATATGAAATGGCGGAAGCAAAAGAAAGAAAAGATTAGCTGCTCATTCTTTAAACTTCTATCCAAGACTTATATTTCAATTTTTCAAAAAAAGAAAAGCAAATCTAGCCCAATTACGTTTAATTTATGTTTTTATAGTAATTTAACTGTTCTGAGATAATAGAGTAATCTCATTTGAATGTTCGGCAAGAATACTTTCGAATCTCTTATTAGTCAATAGAATGCCGACGTGGCTAATGTCACAGAATAGAGGTTAGGCAGAAGGGAAACTCCATTCATTTCAAACGCGACGCTTTTTAATTTACGCATGCGCTGA
>JAYJMH010067413.1:0-11503 GCA_036873815.1 Phacellophora camtschatica | reverse complement strand
TTCAATAAGCCCCCATCTCGAATAAGCCCATCCCTATTTTGGCAAATCAGAAATCCAATAAGCCTCCCTCTGATATGTTGTCAGATTCAATAAGAAGGACAACACTTTGATTACAAACTTTCAAGAATTGTTTTTTCTACGACCATACCTATATTGAGTTTCATATGAGAACTTTTTTAGATAATTCTCTCAGGGAAGCTGACTTTTGAATGAGCCCCCTCTCTCGAATAAGCCCCCCTCTCGAATAGGCTCCACCGTGGCTGAATTAATTTATCACGGTAGATTCACCATGTGACATTAATTGCAAGGAAAGCAATTAGGTTTTATACGTCAATTCGGATCTGAGAATTATTGGACAGCAGAAACTGATAAAATGAACTCTGTGCTGGTGATATGTTGTTAATTTAAAAAGCAGCCAACTCAAATCTGCCCCTTTTAATTGGCTTGATGGAAAATACCTATCACCGACATTATAATCGTCATCATCAACAGGGGCGGATAAAGACCGGTTTCAGCGGTTTGAAAAACCGGTCAGAAAAACCAAATTAAAAGGCGTGGTCGCTAAAAAATTTCCCAGCCCCCTACTTTTCGATATAAAACCTGTCGCCATATTCTGCTGGATCCGCCCCTGATCAATATTAAATAGTTTTAATGCGTTAACATTGAACTGATCATTTGTTGAAGAATCAACACTCTGCTGTTTTATTTTTGATATTTCCTTTTTCATTTTACCATTCAATTTCCTCTGAATCTATCGACAAGAGTAAGGCGATGATCCATCTTGTTTTGAAAAATTAATGTAATTATTTATCGGAATGAAAAGTTGAGCAAAAGTACTGACTCAGTAAATAAAGTGCTGACTCAACAAATAAAAGTGATGACTCAGCAAAAATGTAGCTGTTAAGGCATAAATAAATTCGCGTTGTTGCAGTTGTCCTTCACGGCCATTGATTTTTACCACAACGGTGGGCCTTCGTTTTTCGTAGACAAAAATACCTCGAATTTGAGATAGACAAACGAGAGAATAGCCTAAAGGAATTTGAGATTCCTCCTCCTCATTTTTTTCTTCCAAATTTCCATGGTCTTTTATTGGATTAAAAATACTGTAACGAAACGTGGACCCACAGAGAGTCTTTGAATTCTTTTTTTGATTTTTGACATTTGACATTGATAAAAGGGGCCTTCAACCACCTATCAAGCGATGATCACCCAGGATGGGCATGATAAATATCACGTAAATAATTTTGATCCGAAATCAAATAATGTGTTGCTGTTGATATTTTCACGTAAGCAATTTCTCGTTTATGAAAAATTATGGTTACCGTGATACCCAAAGCCATGGTCAATGCTAAAAAATGAACTTGCAGTGATATTGTGCTATGATACCATGATGCTCGAAACCCCTGTCGGAGTTTTACCTCTCAACTAATATTCGAGCTCAGGGTATGAGGTGGGCTGATGTTTCTCGTGAGAAAAACTGAGACCTAAACAAGTCAACGTAAACAGGTCTCTTGGCAACCTTCAAAACAAAGACATTCTTTGCTGACAAAAGCAACATCTTAAACCACAGTAATTTGAAAGAGTTTTATAGTTGATTAATCGTTAAGAAAATGAAGCAAAATGCTTTGTGGAGTTATTGTATCGAATTGAAAGAAACGAGAATTTATCTAACGTGACTAAGAGACATTGTCAAGGAGAACGAATTATTCTTTTGAAAACATTGTCATGTCAATGATATGAGCTGGCACAAAGAATGGTAATTTAAATATTTGAAGTTCTCTATTTTGAAAAAGGCAAGGAAAGCAAAAAGGAAAAAGTTCAAGGTGAATAAACTTGACTTGCTGAAGACACAGAAAAGAGAAGCTTTAAGGTTTTTGAAAATATCAAGATGGTTGCAGCAGACCAAGAAGACAAGGTTAGTTTGATTTTAAAAGCAATTGTTGTTAGTTGAATCCATCAACCTAACGCGTTGAGTTTTCTGGAAACAACGCCACGGAAAGAGGAAAGATACCTCTACCAATACCACGGAATGAAATAGCCACCCACCAGTTTGCTAGTCTTCTTCTGTTTGCTAGAATTTAAGCGCGAGCCATACTGGAAAGTTCGTAGGTTGCTCCGAAAATCTTTGGCGTGGCATCTTGGCAGAGACGAACTTGGCGTGGCGTGGTGTAAATTTTAGAAAGGCATGAACTGCAAAAATTTGGCGTACTGCGCTGCAGCGCAAATAGAAAACAACAATGTTTTTGAAAAATGAAATTGGCGTGGTACTCTTGAATGACGCTGCTTTGGCGCAATATATTGCATGTCAAAAATCGTTCGTAGAACTTCAGGGCACGAAAAACAAACTTTCCAGTATAGTATGGAGCGCGTGTAGAAGGTTGGAAAGTGAATTCTAAAAGGCGACGTATCAAAAGAAATAACCTTCTCTGTACTGTAGACCTTACTTTCTTTTTCCACAATGTTCAAAGGTTATTCAATTCATACAGCACATGAATTATCATTAAAGCCTTCATGTTGTCGCCAATAATTAAGCCTTTTCCATTTTTCACATCACCTCGGGGAGCTTCAACTTGTTTTAAAAATACACGACGAAAAATAATATATTATATTTGACGTACCGATTTGAAAGCACAATGTTGAATGTACTAATGTTCTAATTCTTATTCCCAGTCCATGCCATGCCATGCTAAAAGCCATGGTTTCGCCATTATCATGGCTGATGCAGTGATGCTTCATGCTTGTAATTTTTGGTATTATTTATTCTTGTCTTGTGTCTTTAGGCGCACAATAAATTTTGCTGTGGTAGTTTCAGTTCAGTTTCACCGTGGACTTGTCAATAAAATGCGAACAAAAGAAAAGGTGCCCAGGGTAACTCCCTATAAGAACGCAACAGCCAAATTGTCGTATTTTGATTTTATTTGTATTCTTAGCTATTTTATTAGTTGTAATGATGCTCAAAAATTTAGCCAGTTAGTATATTGAAATTTGGAATTATTCTCATTTCTGGACTGATTTTGACGAAATTGCTAGCCCCGCCCTTCTCAAAATATATTCAAAGCTTGTGTCACTATCAAGCTTTCAATATATTTTTTGTCGCATGTATTAAACGTAATTGAAAACTTCAAGAACTTGCATTGTTTGTAAGTTTGCTTGTTCTCCTTCAAAAAACAAAATGATCTTTTGAAAAGTGTAGGACTAGGCCTATGAGTCATAGGCCTAGTCCTACACTTTTGAAGGAACAAGCAAACTTACAAACAATGGAAGTTCTTGAAGTTTTCAAATGAGCATGCTAGAAGTGAAATGTCCTTCAACAAGATCAAAGAGACTTTCTGTTCACACGGCTCCGAAGCAATCCGGCACGCTTCGTACATCGTTTTTACGGAGCGATTTCACTTTACTCTAAAAACGGTATTGGTATGCCCCAGATTGGAACGTTTTTCTTCAAAATTAAAGCAAAATGAAATAAACATTTTTGTCACAAATCTATTGTTCACTTGCCCCTGCGCTCTTTACCAGCTGTCTAGTCAGGGGTGTGCCAACGTATCAGATCACCTTTAGACAGTAGTGTAGAAGAGGGGGGCTCAGGGGGCCCAGCCCCTTCTTACTTTTCCAAGTAGGGCTAAGCCCCCCTTAAGAGAAGTTGCTTATCCAATGTCAGACAAAACATTTTTCAATTTTAATTTTCCTGTTTTCAAATTTATCTTGACACAAATTCATTTCAATTGTAGTACCGAATGACTCCAAGCTTGGCAAAGCCAATGGGAGCATCATACCGACCATATTACCTTGGGATCTCCATCCTTGGCATTGTGGTTTGTATTGGATTGATAATATGTGCAATTGGTCTCAAGGATCTTAATTCGAACTTGAAAGATGAACTTTTTCATGTCTGGGTGGCCATTCCAGTAAGTATTTAGTATTTGTACTATTTTTACTTTAAATCCAAATTGGGTATTTAGGAGTTAGATCGCCCGGTTGGAATGTAGCCCGGTGGGTACTTAAATGTATTTTTGGTACCGGTATGTGCCGCCAATATGGATGGGTTTGAAGGCAGTAAATTCTCTAAACATGGGTATGATTTTTAGTAAAAAAGCCTTAATGTTGGGTTAGATGTTGACAATTTTCCTTAATGTTGGGTGATTTTGAATGAGACACGACAATAATGATGTGTATTTTCGAAAATTTTAACATTTAAGATGGGTGGGTTTACAAAATCTCCCCAGGGAATGTAAGCCAAATCCCCGGAACATGCCCGACATCCAGGTGACATCCAGGTATCGATTTGACTCGTTCATAAGTTTGGAATATTAACTTTTACTACACCAAAATGTTTGGCGTTCACGTTGCATTTTGAGTTTTTTACAGCATGTGAAACTGGGTTCGAGCTGGGTTAGTTTAACCCGGGGGAAAACCCAGGTTAACTTGTGCAGGGTGAACAGGGCAAAAGACTACCCAAGATGAGGAAAAATATTCTTCTTGACAAATGATTACATCATCCTTGTTTTTATTTTTACTTCACAGCATTGTGCTGGTTATCTTGTGATTTAAAATAATTTATTGATTAAACCTTTGTTCTCTATTGTTCTAAGATTCTAACTTGTTACGTAGTGTTATATACTATAATAAAATATATTTTTTCCCGATTTTCATCAATTTTTTCAGATTGCGTTGCCTGCTCTCGTTGGCATTGCGGTGTATGTATCGAAGCAAAGAAAAATTGTAAGTCACTTTCATTGTCACATTCCTAACTCAATTTCTTACTTTCCAAAAGCGAAAAATGTATGTCATTGCTCTGCCTTGCTGTGTCCTAATTACCAAGAAGCTTTGTGAACCCTACTTTGTTGGATTGGCAATATTATGGCCAGTTTTAAAAAATTTGAGCGAAATTAATGTCACAAAAACTGAAAGCAATAAAGTGAAAGATATTGTTTATACTTCTTGGTTCTGACAGATCCGCCAAGAGGGTATGGAGACCTTGAGGCAAAACGACCACAGCATATAACTTGACCAAAAATGCATCCCCTTCGTAGGGAAATTAGTGGCCCCCTTGCAGTTTTTATTACAGTGGCGAATTTTTTCAAATCTAGGTTCTACAAGCCCCGAAATATTAAATGTATATAATTTCTTCTCTTAGTGCCACTGCGTCCTGAACACTCACACTTGGCTCTTTTATTTTGAAAAAGAGTTCTTTCCAGTCAAGAGTGAAACACAATTTACAAGTTTTTTTCTTGACAAAATGTTTTTGATCGTTTCTGTTCTTTTTCAGGTTTTATTCTTTTTGATCGTCAGTTTGATTGTTGTTGTCATCTGCGCCGCCGCAGCATTTTTGACTGGACTGAGATATTGGCTGGATGGCTGGCACTCTACACGAGAGCGACTTGATGCAAACCAATGCAGTATCAAGAGTGATGGTATTTGCGGTTGCAATATGATTTCCACGATGCCTCTTAAATGTATGTTATTTTACGCTTTTAAAACTCTACCTTGTTTAAATATTCTGTAAGAACTTTCGGTCAGAGTCCAGAAAAATGATAAACCTTCCTCCGAGCGTAGAGATTGATCTTTAGAAACCTTCCTCATTAAACAATAGAAAATAGGCGTGGTTTAGGTGTGGCACACAATGTTATTTTGTTTTCAAACCTTCCTCCAGCAAGTGACCGTGCGACCGCGATGTTTTCCTGACTCTTATTTCGATGTTGATCTCGAAAACTCGCCGTCTCGAACAAATTTTTATTTCCTTTGAGAGTTTGAAATAGCGAGTTTAACTGTACCATTTTATAACCGTCGTTCAGTACAGGATGTAATGCAAGATTTTTAGGATGAAATGCAGAATTTTTAGAACCTAACCTTGTTCTTCTGCAGTTTCTTTTTATTTTATTAAGAAAAAGATTTGTTTTTTTTTTTGCTGCACCGAGTTTAACGCAACTTGCAAGCTATTTAAGCTCCGTTGTAATCGCGAAAGACACTTTGCCCGAGCAACTACGTCAAGAAACAGCAACTGTTGCTGACTGGATACGTGGCGATGATGCAAAATGACTCTTGGCAAAAAATGACAATGTTAATGCATAGCGAGAATGAAGTATGGTGGCCAAAGCTTTCTGAAAAAATATGGCGAGGACCTTGGTGGAATTGACCTCAGTCAACCGCTAATGTTGATGCAGAAAAGGGAACTATGCCTCTAGTACAACATAACAGAACCAAATTTTGTAACAATACTGAAATTGACACACTAATTTCAAAGCGATTAGTTGTCAAAAACAAAGGAAAACTCTCTGAAATTAAAAATGTAAACATCTCCTCCACAACTCTGCATAGCTTCGCTTGTTTACATTTTCCAGTTGAGATGGTTTGTTATTGTTTTTGACAACTAATCGCTTTGAAATTGGTGTGTCAATTTCACTATTGTTACAAAATTTGCATCTATTCTCTACCACTGGATGCTCGATTTGGTGCCACCTTAGACTTACTAAGTCTATTTCATTTCGTTAATCAGCAAAAAAGTTGAATGAAATAGAAAATATGTTACTGCGGAGGAAAATACCCTGTGGAGGAGTAGAGCTCAGGAAATAAAAATGAAATAGATTTAAGCTCTTCTCCTTCGCGGGGTATTTTACCTCGCAGTGACATGTTTTAATCTAATGTAACTTTTTTTACTGATTATAGAAACGAAATAGACTTGGAGTCCAATGCCGCGCAGAAAGATTCAGCCGAAAATCGCACCCTGGTGATTTTGATGATGCTTCTTCTCAAAAATACATACGTATTGAATTTAAACATATTTTGTCGTATTTTACGCTCAATATTTTTTTCTAATTGTAACATTCTATATAATGTTTACCGAGGAATAAACATGCTCGTATCTCAACATATTTTTTATTCTTTAATATTGATTCAAATTTCAGTAAATAGTTGCAGTGATGTAGAAAGGGCGGCGAATTATTTGGTTGGCGAGATCGTTTTTACAGCATTCGGATTGCTTTTGAATATTGCTGGCATATTCCTCGGATTCATGACAATCTGTTGCGGCCCATGGAAGGTGAATATACATGATGAACCACGAAAAACCACACTAGCAAGATTGAACCCAGCTCCTTTCTTAACAATAATTCAAATCGATATTCGATTTCTCCAGGTCGTTGCCGATAGCCTTAACTAGTGGCTGATCTCATTCGGTATTATGTAACAATGAAAGCTTTGCGAAAATTCACCATAAAAATATTAATTTTTCTGCTTTTGAAATAGATAAAGAGCTAACGACTATATTCATATCTACGCATTTCATTTATGAATGAATTTATTTGGCATCATAAGAGAGAGAAATAAAAAGAGTCTGTAGTTTGTGAAATGCATTGTTAAGACGTGAGGAAAGCGTGCATAGACGTAGGCTTAGGCACATGCAAATTGAGGTGGAGAGGAGCAGTATATCAGTATGATAACGAGGCTATGAAAACTTACACGTCGATAGTTGTTTTGTCAAATAAGATAACGTAAAATAATGTCAATTTGTAATTGTCAACAGAAACGCAAAATAGAAACGTTTCTTTTTCATGTTCATCAAAAAACGCAGCTTTGTTCCAATTGAAAGACTCGAATATGACAACAGAGAAACCGATATTTTTATGGCCAATTTTCGGATCGTCGTTTGCACATGGCGTCATCAAAATGGCAGTTATGCATATTAAGTGCAATTGTATCAAATTTTGGTATGATCAACAAAACAGCATGTTATGCTTTCTTACAAATTTTTTTAGTCATTAGGTTCAACAATTAAGAAGTTTGGGAAATGGTTCATTTGTATTGTATGGGAAATGGTTAATTAAAATTTTTGATTACGTCATTGTAAACCAAGAATATATTTCAGGATTTTGGCAAAAACCTGGTACAAATCAAATTTCGATTTGACGTATTTTTAAGAAATTGGGTTCGATCTGGCTGGTGAAATTTTTTGGGGTCCACCTGGAATGGTGTTTATTTGTGTAAAGGTATATGCGTAAAGGTATATGTGTACTGTACCACGAAAAACAATGATGTTTAAAATTTGTAGGAGATTTACACCGAAAATTGCTGCTGGGAGCAAAGGAATTTTTTTTTATTTGATAAGTTTGCATTATCAAAGCTCTATAATATCTTAAAGCCCTAAAAGTGTATTACTAGGTCTTTTTATTTCAACTGACCATTTCAACGAATTTTAATTGTATTAAAGATTAGCTTTTCTTGTGTTTACTCGTCGGGTAGGAGCAGCTGATACTTGGAAGCAGATAAGAGAGTCCTAGTACGGGCTTATGCTTCTTTAAAGACCCGATAATAGTTATTACTTGCTTACGTGGTCTTTGTTTTTTTGAGCAAATTCCGCTCTAAGTTTACCACATTTTTAAATTTGCAAGACCTCACTTTAGATTTCCAAGATTTTTACGGTAAAATAGTGACTGTATATGAACATTTTTAATTTTTAATTTGACAGTTTATCGATGATTATTCAAGAGAATACGACCATGACGTCAAAGGAAATGTACATTCCCAAACACACAGACATCGTGGTTCTATGGTCGGTAATCCTAATCTTGGTTACAATAACCCGTAAACGAGTTCAAAGTGTACACGGTCAGAACACTCCGTTATTTTGTATTTTGCATTTTATAACAGGTTTTTATTTTATCGTTATTTTTATGCGGTACTAACTATGTACAATTTATCATTGTTATGCGATAGATATGTGGGCCTAAATTTTTTACAACAAATTTCACAAGTGTGTTCTTTCACGTTTCCCAACATATTTAACCACTATGTACTTCCATGTTTCCCTACATATTTAACCACTATGTTCTTCCATATTTCCCAACATATTTATCCACTATGTATTTCCATGTTTCCCAACATATTTAATCACTATGTTCTTCCATGCTTCCCAGCATATTTAACCACTATGTACTTCCATGTTTCCCAACATATTTAACAACTATGTTCTGCCATGTTTCCCAACATATTTAACCACTATGTTCTTCCATGTTTCCCAACATATTTAACCACTATTCTCTTCTATGTTTTACAATAAATCAAATGCTAACAGTTTTATTATTGAATAAATTGAATGCCATGAACTATCCTGAACAATGCCGGGTTTTTCTTCCGGATGCCACAAGTCGTATATATTTAATCGTATGTTAGTATTTAGAACTCAACAATTGCAGTAAGTTTTTGCGGTTATTTTTTTATCACGACGATTTAACAATTTCACTCGTGGCATGACCATTTAGCTATTTTATGAACAACGCAGAAATTGTTGTTAATTTTTTTATGGTATATGATCTGATTGAATTTATTTGGGTTTCTTCTATTGCTACCTGCAGAATGAAAATTACAGATAATTTTCTGTTAATTTCGAAAAATCCGTGTGGATGAAATACTGTTTCGTTGTGATCCAGTGGGTGACCAAAAATTATCCCAAAGTTTGCAAAGCTGCTGTGGAGGAGCTTGAATTTCGATAATTTTTTTTTGCTTGACTTTGATATGAGATGCTTCAACTTAAAATTAGATTGCAAATTTAAGTTAAAATTTTCCAAAATTATCTGTAAATTAATCCATGAGTGAAAGGGTTTATGAATATCCAGTTTTTAGGAAACTCATTATCTTTCTTGAAACGTAGCCTTATTTTCGATGATTTTCTATCTTCTTTAAATGAGACATGAAATAAGTAAATAAAATATTTTGTCAGAGTATTTTGTCTTTTGAAATTCATCATGGCGTTCACTTAAATTATCTACTTGGCCGTTGCTTGTGAAATTGTTTTGAAATTTAAAACACGCATTTTTTTTATAAGAAACTTGGTTCGGACCCAGTACTTGGTTTCCTAAAATTTTGGCCAATTTTAGTACTAAAAGGTCCTATGTTTCTCATGGTAGATTGTAAACCTGTTTTTGATTGTAACCCATTTTATAGAAAAACAAGTACTGTAAGTCTAAGCAAATCGATATACCTGTGAGATCAGGCTTCAGACGATGTTAGATAACACAAAATTTTTGTTTTTAATGAGAAAATTTTTCAGCTTATGCGTTCTAATTACAACAGTTTTTTAATGTTTTGGTTATTTTGGGGGATATTTTAAGCGGGTCTCTTTCAATTAATGCGTGTAACTATAGTTGCGCGTCTGCAGTTTAAAATCGATAGGTTTCATGTTTTATTATCAATTGTATTTTGGTAACTCAACCACGTTTTCTTTTCTATTTTCTATTCGTTGGTCATGAATTGTTTAAGATACTTGCAGCCCTTCGGGGGCGGGAGGTATACACTCTTATATATGGGTACGGATATGTCCCGCTTATATGGATGGGCTTGAAGACAGAAATTCTCTAAGCATGGGTATGATTTTTAGTGAAAATTGCCTTAATGTTTGGTTAAATATGGAAAATTTGAATATTAAAGATGGGTGGGTTTATAAAATCTCGGCGGCACATTACCGTGGGACATGGACTTGGAATATTCCATTTCCTTACAATGCATGACAGTATTATTTTTGCTTTTCTTGCTTTTCCTTATGCCAAAAGGAATTTCGCTAAAAATAGTAAAGCTTACTTTTCTTGTTGAAATTCAATATACCCTATTTCCGGAATAAAAATGCACGCACCTTTCAGCGAATTGTGTGTGACTTTGGTGTTTTTGAAAGACTCAACTAAAATGACTCTTACGCCTATAACCAGTGGCTAATAATAAAACTTGAATGTAGGCGCACCAACAACGTACGCCTTTGTTCATTTTTGAAATCATTATTTGTATAAGGGCATGCGCTTTTATTCAAATATAAGGTTTTTTTATTGGTGAATTTTAACTAAATTAGGAATGCTGTATAGCTTTAGCCATTTTGCAATAAATTTACCTTTCAGAAATTAACCAATTCATCAAGAATTTCCAATATTATGACGAAAATTTAGCAAAAAAGATATTTTTTTTCAGAAATTGGCTAAAATTGGGATTGCTTAAAATTGGTCAATACTGCCCAAAATTAAAAAGTGAAATTTAATGGCAAAACAAAAGGTGCTTCCAATAAGCGAATTTGCCAAAATATCTTACGTTTTTGCTGAAAAATATTAGGTATGTCAACTCAAAAACGGCTAAAATTTAGTGTCAATCAAGAATAGGCTATTTTCGGCTAAAATAGTAAGATTAAAGCCTTAATTTCTAGCTGAAAGCTGGTGTTTTCAAAACTTGTCAACTTTCAGCCAAAATACTAGGGTATGATCTATGAGAACTGAAATACTAGTAAATGATCTATTTTTTTAAATTCAATTCAATTCTTGTTTATTCAATTCAATTCTTTTTTTTTTAATTCAATTCAATTATTCAATTCAATTTTTCATTTCAATTCAATTTTTTTTTTTTCAATTCAATTCAATTTTTTTTTTTCAATTCAATTCAATTTTTTTTTTAAATTCAATTTTTTTTTTTAAATTAAATTAAATTTTTTTATTTAAATTAAATTAAATATTTTTTTTTTAAATTACATTTTTTT
>JAYJMH010067402.1:0-11506 GCA_036873815.1 Phacellophora camtschatica | reverse complement strand
TTTGGAATTTGAGTTTCAAATGTTGTGCAATGGCATCTAATTTAAATTCTAATTTAAATCGAGATTTCTAATTTAAATTGAGTTTTGCAAAATATTTTTTAAATGAAAATTTTTAGGAGGAATTTCTAATTTCTACTGGCAAACCATTCCATATTTTTGCCCCCATATATCGAATGTATTTCAAACTATATCGTAGCGTATTTTTCTTAGTCAAAAACAAATCACCTTGAGTTGATTCTCTCGTTGCATACTGATGAACATATGAATTTTAAGAAAATAAATCATGAAAACAGCGTGGCGCTAACTGATTTGTTGATTCATAAACAAAAGTTAATAATCTAAGTTGGAATATTTTAGTAAGTCTAAGAAATTTAATCAAATCTTTAAAGATAGGAAGAGAATGAGAAAGATAGTTTTAATGCGAGATTGCTCTAACAGCTCTTTTCTGCAATTTGAATATTGGTTCAATATATGAGGCAAGTTTATATCTAGCTAGATATACTTGGTTTGTGAAAATATATGGGCACAATGGGTGCAATTAGGTGTCCTGGGGGTCTGAACCCCTGCCTTTTTTTTAAAAATCAAGGCCCTTGCACAAAATTTAGAAGCATTTCTGTTATAATTTGGAGATCATGTAGCAACTAACAGACATTCTAGGGAACTTATGGAAGCGTTTTCGAGAAGAAGCTTTGTCGCCTAAACAGAACTAAAGCTCATCTACAATAGCTTTGCAAATGTGGAGTGTTTTTCTGGGACACCCAGGAGAAACAAGTAAAGCGGTAGAAAGTAAATTTTGGGCTAACAAGCTGGCACCTTCCATTTCACATAAAACATACAACCCACGTGACATGCTCCCCCGTAGCATCTTTAAATTAAAAAAAAATATTTTCCCTTTACTCTCAATAGAAATTTTTGAAAGGATATTTTTTCGCGTATACACTTTCGCGTATATAAATAATAAAAACATGACACCCAAAAAACCATCGCAGGAAAAAAAGAAAGAGAGAGAGAGACGCAGCGCAGGAGCCTGCCAATCGTGAAGTTGCTCTTTTAAAGTAAAAAGGATGCTAAAATTGCACGAATGACAGCTGTGTTAAAAGACTTACCAGTACGTGGGCCGTATTTGAATTGGTTCGCAAAAATCAACAGGATCTGCAGATGCAAGTTGTCCATAATCATTGGAGCCCCACATCCAAACATCGCCCGAATCTAAAGAGCAAATGAAGAAAATACCGTTGTGGAACTAACTTCAAACTACGCACAGTTGACTACTTTTGAGCACATGTTTTAAAACGCATTTCTCTGCAAATCAAAACTAAAATAGCAATGTAAATAGAAAATAAAATAAAGCAAACTGCGATCTATGCATAATTGATTACTTTTGAAAATATGTTTTAAAATGCCTTTCTCTGCGAATCAAAACTAAAACGGCAATGTAGCTAGTTAGAAAGTAAGTAAAAACCAACCTCAAACAAAGCATAATTGACTACTTTTGAAAATATGTTTTAAAAAGCATTTCTCTGCGAATCAAAACTAAAATGGCATATAATTAAAAAATAAACAAAAGCCAACTTCGAACAAAGCAAAATTGACTTCTCGTAAACAGATAGGGTATTGCAACAACTAGTTTTCTAAAAATCAAACTGGACACACACCAAACTTAAATTAAATTTTAGCAATAATGTGATAAACTTTAATTTGTCGTGTCGCAGTAGCAAATTCATATTTCTTTCATTATATTTTTTTTATTAGGCTGCTTTAGCAAATAGGACGTGGACAGCAATCACAACGTCACGACAAAAACATGTTGGTTTGTTCAGAAAAGAGCCAGCAACCACTATCAGTAGCAGTAATGTACATATCACCGTTATTCTCGAAGAGCAGCATGCAAAGTGCAAAATTTAAATAGAAAATTATTTTGAAAAAAATTGGATAATTTATGATGATGCTTTTTCAATCCAGAACGTACTTCAAATTGTAACACTTTACGATGTTGTTTTCGCAACCCCAACGTCTCCAGCGTCGTATTTGGGTCCTTTGGGCTTGCGTCTTTTCGAAAGTAAACAAAACCTATTGAAATTTATTGCTGAAAACAATACTCAAAAAGAGAAAAAGAGTTGGACAACTCTGGTGGATGGTGGGACCATGTATAATTTCAAGCCTACCCTATGTACCCCTTCTTGAAACAATGGGTTATAGATTTAGAATAAAATTAAAGCACAAAATTCAAATTCTAGTAACTGACAAATCAAATGTGTCCCTACCGCATACAATTCCCGCATGAGATGTTCCACACGAAACAGCCGCAACCTGTAAATTTGAAAGCCCTTGGACTAAAGTCGGTGTGGTTCTGGGTTCCGTGTCTCCGTGGCCAAGCTGGCCTCGCTCGTTTTCTCCAAAAGTATACAGCTGACCACGAGACGTCAATGCTGAAATGAAAAACAACCCCACCACAAGCAATGAAATCGTAAATAAAAAACTATATGGGAAAACATGTTGTATATTTTCAGTTCGATTTAAAGGTTTAAGACATACTATGAGCAGTGAGTAAATGGGGAGTAAATGTAACTATGTTTTATCAGATTTGGTAGATAACATAATAGAAGAATTGCATAATTCTAGACACACGAGTTCTTCTTTTCTCAATATTACTCCAAACACCCATAAACAATTCCGCTTCAAAAATCGCGATAGTCAGGGGTAAATATTCTTCCGGAACCTGAAAATTCTTCCAGCCCCCAAAACAAATTATTCCTATATTTATATAAGTATAGTCAAGTATATACCTAGTCAAAAATTCTTCTTGCTTACTTCTAACGATCAAATCTATTGGTTGACATTTATAAATTGACAAATAACTGAGCGAAAAAGCCATAATGGGCCCAGTGGGCAACATTATATAACTCGGGTAGGGGGCATGTCCAAGAAAATATTGAGCTGACACAAAAGTATAACAGTATGGTGCATGTTATGATGCAATTTTGCTGCTTATAACATATTTTCATTCAAATTTCTATGCTATTTCTTAACATTTTACCCAAACATATAACATTTCAAATTTTTAAAGCCAAAATTATATTTTTGATGAAAGATTTTTCAGACCCAAAAATCTATAATGGAATCGAAATCCTAGACCCAAAAATATTAGACATGCCTCTACCCAAGTCAAGTGGTACTGCCCCCCCCCCCTCCCTGAGATACCGGGTTCTAATTAAAGGCTCCAAAAGTTAAACAAAACTGGATAGTCAAACCCAGCGCACAGTGCTATTTTTTTATTAATTTTTCTTGATTTTATCATTTTTTAATAATTCAATTTTTAATTAAGATTTTTATCGGGGATCGGCGATTTTTGTCTTTTGGTCTTCGGAATTTCGTTGCCGCACACAGCACGGTTTTTATTTCCAATCTTCGGTTTTTATTTTCAAAAATCTCAAAAAATCTACATCTGCCGCCAATTTGTTTTGTTTTTCTTCTGCAACATGTGACTTTTGCTGCTTCCTGGCTGGTTGTTGTGATAATATCTCAAAGGTATGGGTCGTCGAGCACCGCACACAGCACGACTTTTGCTTTTGTCGTCAGCGACGAAAAAAAAATCAAGCATGTTTGATATGAACAATTATCAGTGAGCAAAAATCTTTGGTTTTTAGTTGCTGGACACAGCACGATTTTCACGTTAAAGACAAAATCGCATGTCTCGAAGATAAAAATCTGCAATTGACGTTAGGCGTTAATGCACAACTAATCCGAAAGCAATTATGCGTCCTACTTTCAGCGAAAAAAGGAAAATAAGTCGGAAGAATCGCGTAAGTTGGAATATCATAAGACCTCCTTGCCCTTGCTAGTTTTGAAAATGTTAACCAAGTCAATGTGGACCAAAAACTTTTTTCCTTGTGATTTATGGGAGCATAGTATTCTTTTACATAATAATAATGATATTCGTAACAATTGACAACATAAAATGATAAGAATAAAAATAAATTATTTAATGAATTTCTCAAAACAGTTTAATAAAACGCGCGAAAACGAGGTCAATCAAAGAAATTAAACTCAATATTTTGACAAATAACTTAGCATTTCTTCAACGTAACTAAGAAAAAATAATTAAGCTTGACAATAAAATTTTTAATTATAAATATTAATGATAATAATGAGCGATGTACCCTCAATAAATAAAGATTAAAAATAGTAATTTTCTTACCTGCAGTAAAATCCAACCCGCAAGACACTTTTTCAATATCAGTAAATGTTTCAACTTTTTTAGGTAATGTTTGCTTTCTATCTGTGGATTCGTACCCAAGATACGGTTCGGCTCTTCCCCAAACGTAAAGGTCACCATTAGCTGTGGAAAATATCATAATTTGTGAAAACAAGTAAGCTAGTGATCAACTTTGAGAAGTTATTTCTCGGGCATAAGAAAAAAAACAATGTAATTGTTAGCCTTACTTTAAGCGTCGCACGCGTCGCACTTGCGTCGAGTCAAACTCAATATATGTTGGGTCTGCCACAAACGCAACAAAAAATTGTCTCGAATTCTGGCGTTACAATTAATTTGGTTACGTTCTCAATTTTGAAATCATCTAACAAAGCATCATAAACTCGAGTCGAGTTTGGCTTAAACTTGACGCGTGCATTTCAACACGGGGGAGGGAACTTGCCAATTTTTATGACAGGTGTATTTTTAGGATAAAATTTTGCTAGATTTCACGCCGTCAACGCAGCGAAGCATATAAAACTGAGCAAAATAATAAAGTTTTGCTGTCTTTGTTTATTTTGATTCGATTTAGTGCACTCAGAGTGTGAAATATAATCCTTCAAATCGCCAATCGTATTTTCATGCGTGAAACCGCAATCTCTTGTTTTACAAAATTATATCAATGGAGCCAAGCAAATTGTAATAAAAGAAAACTATAACTTTCTACTCTTTCTGTTTGTTTAAATTGGATTCAGTGAACTCAGAGGTGTGAAATATATTATGTACATTGATAAATCCCATTGTCACGATTGAAACAGCAATATTTTGTTTCATAAAATCCCCCCTGTTCACAGGAGAAACACGAAGCATTTCTTCAGATTCAATTAAATTCTCAAATGCAATTTTCCTCTCCTCCCGTAAGCATTAGAACACTCATTCAACAACTTAATTGTTGAATTGTCTTTCCAAATAGATTCAATACCTGTCACAGCTGCAGAATGCAATTCATGGCACGCAATACAAGTGACTTTCTGTCCGCTAAATGCACCGACCTTCAAAGGAGTGAAGCGATCTAGAATGTCACCGTGACCAAGTTTGCCGCCTCGTCCACTGCCCCATGCAAATAGCTCACCAGCAGCTAAGTAGATAAGAGATGAAGAGAGTTTCATGTTATCTTGAACGATACATCATTGAAACAAATATAAGAGAAAAAGTACTAGTTTTAATTCAACTAGACTGGTTTCAACTTTAGTTTTTGAAACTGCTATGATTTTCAAATTAAAATAAATCTAACAAACAAACTAACAGACGATATATTAAGAATGTAAGAAGATAAAACTTCCTTGATTTGATAGGCTGGATCACACACAATTCGTTGCTTTCGCTTACTTTCAAACGTCCCACTTATGTTGAGTCAAACTCAACTTGCATTGAGTCCACCACAAACGCAATTAAAATTCGTCTTGGATTCAAACGTTAAACTTGAGTTAGTAGATTTGATCAATTCGGCTACCTTGACAATAGGGAGCATAAAGTTGAATCGCGATTTTGAACGCAGAGTTTGACTAAGATTTGATGGGTGGCTTCAAACGACAGATTTAACATGGATGAATCACATGTATCATAGATCACTCCTCAATCACTCCTCATTACAAACTGGCAACCAGAACAGCACCAACGGCAAAACGGAAAAAAAGGTGTAGCCAGCATAGATGGCGGCAATACTATTTTCTTCATGAATAATTGCATTCTAAAATCCAATCGTTGCAAATGTGCAATTCAAACGCACCGAATATTAGGAAATAGTTCTTATCCGCAAATTTTTAGTTATTATTTGTTCTTCAATCGAATATGACATGCAACTTGATTTAAATTTAAATAAATCTTTATAAATTCCAACTTCATGAAAGAGATCAAACATGAAAAGCCATTTGCAAAATATAAATTGTTTCGTGTTTATAAAAATTTTATTAAATCCCAAAGATATCGGACGTAAGTGTTTTGGACTCAATATTTTCGGACAAATAGTTTTAGGCAAAATTTAGCAATTGCATTGTTATAATTGTTGGATGCAACAAAGTTAGGATACAACAATCTTCTGACAAGAGGATCTTAAAGGGGTAAAGTAGGAATTAGAAATGCGATTTTCCTCAATAGGATATAGGAATTTGGATACTGACCCTCCTTTCAGAACCCCCTGACACTGCATTGTCTGTTAATGTAAGTCTTGTTTCTTAGCAATGAAAAATGATAATTTAATACGCACAAGTCACCGCAAGCATATGTTCAGTTCCACATGATATTTGTCTCACGTCTTTCCCAAGAAGAGCTTCTAGAACACGTGGTGTAACTTCCTCCGTCTCTTCGCCATGCCCCAAAATGCCTTTGAAGCTTGATCCCCACGTGTAAATGTCGCATGCGTCTACAATAAACCATTAAAATTAAAATTAAAGGATTTTGAAAATTTAAAAATATTCAAATAAAACAACCCAATGAAGTTACCAAATACCTTTGGGTTTCATATCTCGTGCTTGCCTTTTTGAAAAAACTGCTTGAAACTCTTTTTGGACCCTTCAAAATTTATACGAATCAACTGGGTGCGACTAGCTTCTACTTACAAAAAACAAGTGTCTTTTGACGAGATGCACGAGGAAAATTGTTTTTATGTGACCAGAAAACAACAAAAACTGTTTAGAATTGCTGACAAATAATGGAATACTGTCCTCGAAAAAAACTGGAAAAGAAAAAGAAAGATAAAGATAAATTAATCTTATTCTTTCTCATAAATGCAGCTTGTCTTGCATGTTGACAAGAGCCAAGCGATGCTTTTTAAAAAATAACAGTATGAAATAGCCAAATAACATAAAGTAGACAAACAGAATAGCATGAAATAGACAAACAACAAACATTCTTTAGCCTTATTGACAAATACTGGAATAGTGTCGTCGGAGAAAACTGGAAAGGAAAAAAATCTTCTTTTTTCTCACGAATGCAGCTTGTCTTGCATGTTGACAAGAGTCAAGTGAGGTATTTTGAAAACAACAGCATGAAGCAGCCAAATAACAATTCTACAACCAACAAACTTGCCGCGCTTACAAAAACATAATAGTATCCAGCAGGAAAACTCACATAGAAAAATAAGGAATCTGCTATTACGTAAATAAAATTTGTTTTGATAACGAAAAACAAACGGGGTCTGTTTTCTGAAAAAACTGGCATAATAAAAACAATTTATCTTTTGCCTAATTGCTTATTGCGCTAAACAAAGATATAATACTGGATGACCTGAAAAAGCAAAAACGAAATAAAATAAACAAATCTAGAGCCCCTTCATAGCAGCTTTGTAAACGTGGTGACATTTTTATGGGCCACCCGGAAGGCCAAGTTTCCTGATAGCTTACTAGCTCCACCGTCCGTGTCCAGGCTATAATTACCTTGCAAAATGCAGGATTTGTTTTGCTAGCAAAGAGCAAATAATATCTGTCTTTTGGAAAACTAGCACAGGTATAACAAAAATTACTTTCCCCGCTAAACAAAGATATAACGGTTTTGTGGGAAAAGTTACAAATGAAACAGAATCTGCAATGATATGAATTTGTTCCACAATTGTTTTTAAATTAACCAGATTCCACATTTTGCTGAGGCTTGATGTTCTTAAATTTCTAAGAATGTGAGGCTCAATATGTTCTTAAATTAGTTATTTTCGCACAGATATTTCTTCTTTAATTATTTTAATTTATGACGTGACCAGTTTTTTCTGCTACTCTTCAACAATACTTAGGAAGAATTCCTGTTTCGTAAAGTAAGAGCATGTTCCTACTATAAAAACGAATAGAATTTCTATACTTTATATTTCTATATTTGTGTTTAGTGAAAAATTCTATATTATGTCCGAAGTACAATTTATATTAAGGTTTGTTTTTATTGGAGTTTTTATTGTACAACACGCGCACAAAAAGATTGTTCATACATTATATTTATGTTCTTAATATGTTCTTATGTTTTTAACAATTCGAGCCTCGATGTTCCTATAAAGTGTGTTCTTATAAAAGAAAAATGCTGACCTTCGTAACAAAAGAACTGGCTTTCGTAACAAAAAAATAAACAATGTACCAGTTTGGAAAATACTAGCATCCGACAAATGAATCTTCTATCACCAATATAAACCAGTTTTTCAACTAAAGAATGCATGTCTCTCTTTGGAAAATTGACGTTGGAAAATTAATAATCGGTCTCTAACATGAAAAATTTATAATCTGTGCTCTGTGCTAACAAAGACATAACCATTTTATTGGGAAAAAACAATTAACAAATTTTACATCAACTAACAGAAAATTGCTTCAACAAAGAATTTATGGTCTCTTTCGAGAAAACTAATAAAGGAAAAACTGATCGCTGTTCCGTCACATAGAAAAGTTTGCTCTATGGTAACACAGATGTAATTATATTATTTGGGAAAATGACAATAAAGTAAATTCTATCTATCACCTAATAAAACTTTCCTTTTTAACAAATAATAAAAAAAAAACTGATTGATAATCATTAGGCCATCTAGAAAAAACTCGCGCCATGTTTACAAAAATGTGTTTGCGTACTTCAGAAAAATAAAAATGATCTTTTATGACCAAAGGAATAGTTATTTTCTTAAACAAAAAAATGGGGTCTTTTGATAACTAAAATAGAAAAAAATAATAAATTCGATTTATGAAAACCAGGCTTTACGACCGGTGAGATATGTAAACAATAAATATGAAACTGTCTCACACAAACCTTCTTTGACAGACACTGATTCTCCAACGAGTCCAAATTCAAGCTATAATGAAAGATTTAAACCAAATTAAAAATTATATGGGTGCAGATAAACCAAATTAAAAATTTTATGCTTACAGGTAAACTATATTAAAAATTACATTTGGAAAAGTAAATCAAATTAAAAACCATATGCACACAGAAGAACAAAACTTAAAACTATATTCACACAGGTAAAGCAAATTTAAATTTACATGGATACAGGTAAACCAAATTTAAACTTGTATGAACACCATACCATGTAAACCATATTATAAATGAAATTGACACAGGCATACCAAACTAAAAATTAGATGCACAGAGAAAAACCGAACTAAAATGATATGCACAGACAGAGGGATGCCAAATTAAAAAATACATGCAAACTAAATTGAAAATTACATGGAAACAGGTAAACAAAATTAAAAATTATATGCACACAAGTAAACCATATTTAAAATTACATTGGCAAAGGTAAACCAAAATTTAAAATTGAGTGCAAAAAGGGAAACAAAATTTAAAATCAATATTCACATAAGGAGTGCTTTCCACAATTAGCAAGTGGGTACACCTATGACACTGGCTTAGAAATGTATCCTTTCACATGTTCGTTTAAATTTCTCCAGAGTCACAATTGGATAGTACACCGGGGTTTGCAATTTGATACCTGACATGAAGCAGCCAGAAGAGGCATGCCAGCTTGTTGTTATGATAAATAACATCGCATCACGTTTGTTATTCCCGTGAGATGAGCGAAAATTTTAAAAATCATTCCAGTTCGTATCTGCAGGGTAATTTCCAGTTGACAAAGTCACAGATTACAAAATTCAACAAATTTAATAAAAGAAAGCCACTCTTACTGTAAAATGTTTCATAACAAATTTCATATAAACCATCATCATGTTAAAGGCTATGTTTTTTGGCTTTAAATCCGATAAATAAAACATTTCTGCATACATTTATTCCACCATTCTACCAGCACTGGGCTGTAGAAAAGTAGCCTGCGTAACAGAAAGGAAAATTCCTCTCGCACAGGCTATAGAAAATTAAAGAAGCCTCATGAAACTAAGAAACGTTTTCACTCATTTGCCGATTTCACAATTCTCACCATCTGGGCATTGAAAATTCATGAACAAAATATGTTCTGTTTTTTTTTTCAAATTGTTTCTTAAAATTTAAAGCACGAATACTGGTGTTGCTTAAATTTTTCACACCTCCAGTTTCTTATAAAAAGTTAGTGTACTGAATTATGAACAATTAATTAGGCAATATGCGAATAAACCGTCATTCATGCAGCCTAATTTTTATACAAATATGCTCGTCCCATAATTCTGGTCTCACATTTTGATAAGTCCTATTTTTGGGGTTGTTGATTTGGTGAAAACTTGCAAATTTCTCAGATTTTTTCTGGTTGCTAAATATTTTGTTATGTATCATAAATTGGAGCTGCTTATTTCCGTACATACATATTGATGGTTGGCATCAATTAGCCTAGTGCTAAACACTATGCCAACCCTAAATAAAGAAATTATTGTTATTGTTATTGTTATTGTTATTGTTATTGTTATCACAATCACAATCACAATCACAATCACAATCACAATCACAATCACAATCACAATCACAATCACAATCATTTGTCACAATCAGATGTTTTAAGTGTTTAATTTTTTGTAAATTCAACAGTTCGTTACTAAACTCGCCCTCCTTCTGTTTTCTAAGGATGTCAACTGAGCTAGTGGCGAAAAACATGTTTTTATGAGGGTTTCTTCCGTTCTGTATGTATGCATGAACATCTGACTTTGAGACATCAGAAAATATTTTATCACAAAACTCACCAATAATTTGTCAGCCTTGCCATCAGTGGCATCTATCTTCACAGACCCAGCAAATTCTTGAACTGCATTTACATCCAAAAAACCACTGAGTAATGTCTATGGTAAATAGAAATAAAAACAATTGAAAACATGACAATGTGATATATCACCCTCAAGAATACATTTAACACTTTCAATTTCAATGCAGGTAAGTATTGACTTTGCTAGAACAAGAAACAGTTAACTATACTCCATTGTAACTGTAATAATTAACTCAAATAATAATGTTTTTAATGTATGCATAATAGAATTTTACAGACAAACGGGGTTACAAAACGATACAACTGGAAGCATGTTAATAAATAGGAACTCTGTGACCTAGGAAGCATACTATTAAAATGTTCAGCATAGATAAATTTGGTACAGGAAAATATTTGGTTCTGAATATCACAACGCTTGGTTACCATATCATCATCATCATCATTTATTTGAGAAAGCAAAGTCTACATATAAATGGATAGAATAAAATTAGATATAAAAATTGTTCGGCTTATCTGGCTTGGGCCGTAAATAATAATACTAATAAATCTAAATACAATAGATCATAATTCATATTTGTTAACAAAAGTTTAAACACAAAACAGCAACAGCAAGAACATGTAATATGGTTAGTAATTATGAATAATATAAAAGATAATAGTTATGAAGA
>JAYJMH010067391.1:0-11507 GCA_036873815.1 Phacellophora camtschatica | reverse complement strand
TGCGATGCGATGCGATGCGATGCGATGCGATGCGATGCGATGCGATGCGATGCGATGCGATGCGATGCGATGCGATGTCGCATCATATTTTAGGTAACGGTCTCGTTTTTCTTTTGTTTTAGTTCGTGATACTTTCTGCTCGTATCCTGTCATGGAATTGTGTACGAAGCATTTGGCACCACACTTGCCTACAATGAAGGTAATGCATTTTTTTCACCAGAATCTGAATAAAATTAAATGGGTATATATTTAACAGTGCTGTCCCAGGGAGGGGGGTACAGTACTTGCGATCTGACGGGGGTCAATTTTTTCTGGGAACCCACTGTTATGAGAAAATTTCTTTGTAAAGCACCCATATTACAGACTTCTTCATGATTTTGTCCATATGTTACCCACGTATATGGAGATTGTGCAGCTGCCAACCCACCCAAATGGGCGGCACATAATATGTGCGCCTCAATTTTTTGGTGCTTTCTTTGGTTTTTAAATTTATTATTTCTTTGTTAAATTTTATTTATTTATTTTCAAATTGTAGATGAAAGGGATCAATTTATCATTTCTTCGAACGTGCATCGCCGTTGCGGAGGAACGACCGCGAATTGCTTTGACTCAGACGTTCACTGCATTGTTTTCGGCACTTGGTTTATCCCATAATGCAGTTAGCACTTCATTCGGGAGTCGAGTGAACATTTCAATTTGTATGCAGGTAATTTTTCACATTTACACTTCCCGTTGGAAGAGCCATAAAATGTTATGATTTAGGGGTGTCAATGCAAACGAAATTTTTTTATAAAATGTCAACGTTTCAATTTTTTCACGATATGGCCCATTGCTACCAACGTAAAGTTTAAGTTGAAGTTCAACGTAGTTTACTTCCTTGTGCTTTGTGCAAAATAACATTTTGGGTAGGCTAAACAAAGGCAAATTGTGTAACAAAAGTGAAATCGACATGAGACAAAGCGAATTCTCTCAACTGGAAAGTAAAAACAAGCAAAAATTACGGTCAACCCTATGTTTTCCACTTAAGAGAATTCGCTTTGTCTTCAATGGATAATCGCATAATGACATTGGCGTATCGGTTTCACTATGGTTCCAAAATTGCCTCAGTTGGTAGGCTATATACCGGAGTTGCAGTATGTAAAATCAAAAAGAAATAAACAGATCAATATGGAAATTTCTGGGCTCTTTTGGTCTGTCGTTGCAGTACTTAAAATCGAAACGAAACTTCAATCACCAATCATTGTTTTGTACTCTAAAATAGGCAAGTTATTTTTTTGCAATCTTTCTTTTTGCTTTCATAGGAAGCTTCACATCCTGAATCATCCAACGTTTACATTGACACTAGATCACTGAGGCATGACAGGTTAGTATTCTATTTTCTCAAGGGACATTTAGTTTTTCCGTTAGTTAATAGACTTTAAGACAATGACAGTGCTACCCAATCGATCGGGCTTTTAATTCTATGATTCAAACTTTTAAAATAACCCGAGAGAAGGTTTTACTAATATTCTCAAGGTTTTTATTCAAAATTGTAATGATAAATAGACTCTCCTACCTTATTACCTCTCATATAGGTGAACCCCGGATAGAGGCGCTGCACTTATAACTGGATACATGCGCACTGCGCCTGTATCACTCTCAAAAAACATTTATAAAAAGGAAGGACAACTCGATTATCAATAACACAGATTTCGTTTCTATTTCGAACCATTGCCAAGTATTCTAAAATCGCAGTTTTTTTTTTTCAGAGCATTGGCTTGGTTGTTCCATATAATAACTGCATGGAACTTCCAGGTCAATTCCAGAGCAGATAACTGTGTTGAAACTAGCAAATAAGATATATATCAAACCAATCCTGATATTTTGCGTTGTTATTTCAAACATTTTATTATATATGTGTCACAATATAGTGAAATATAGAAACTGTGTTATAGTCGCATGCGCCTTTATGCTCATCTCAGGTAATTTGGCTTAAAAGCGCATGCGCTCATGTGGGGTAATAACATAATTTGTCTTCTTTGCATTTCTACTGCAGATATATGTATATGTATATATACTTTAATATCTTCATGATTTGCTTACAGAATAGTTCAAGTTGAAAAAGGCAGTCCACACAGTATGTGTCTTTTAGAATCCGGAAGGGTGAGTGAAATATTTCATTTTTCGTCTTCACCAAAATTACTGTGTACTAAATTCATTTCATAGCTATTATTTATGTTTTGGGCCTTGCTTTTCATCATCATGAAGAAAAGTGACCATTTTTCTACTGATGAAGGGCCAGACTCAAAGCTTTTGGTGTTTAATTTATGACTGAAATACTTTTGTTTATATTTCACTACATTTACTCATCTATGAATAATACTTTTCTGAATAATCTTTTTGACTATATATTTTGCTAATTTTGCTATATATTACCACTTTTATGGTTTGTTTTTTATCATTTTTGCAATAACCAGAAACTTATATTATAACTCCCGTCATAACTTATATTTTAATCAGAGACTCCCGTCATCAGTATATATTTTTTCTTCTTAGAAACTATGGCCCATACGCAATGCCTACACCATGCCTATTTATTCTTTTTAAATTATTATAATTTATTTTTTCGTAGATCTTACCTGGCGTCAAAGTTGTCATAGCCAATCCAGAGACAAGAGGACAATGTGGCGACTCTTCACTAGGAGAGGTACTTGTCTGATATTAATGCCCTGTTTCCACTACTCCGTTTTTGCATTCTTTCGTTTTCAAATTACTCCATTTCCAGAAAACGCTATTCTTTTTCTTTTTACATTTTTAACAACATGTTTTGGTATGATAAGTTAGTTTTTACACCTTTAAATTTATTAAAAAAATTGAAACAATAGATTTTACACCTTTAAGTGCATTCAATCATATAAAAGTGAAAGCGTAGAAGAAAAGTTAGGATTATATCTCTTTAATGGAGTAAAAAAAATTCTTTAGGCTTGTTATTTAAAACCAATTCTTTTCTTGGTAGCCTTCTTTTTCGGATTTCGTGCTTTTCAAAGTCAATTTTCTGAAAACTGAAGCAGAAGGTTTCCGAGAATGGATAATTTTGAGATGAATTTTTGGATTTTCAGAATTCTTGTTCTTTGAAACTTTTCTGTTTATTGGAAACCTGCTGTTTCCAGGATTTAGAAGTTTTGGAAGATCTAAAAGAACATACCCTGTTTAACCCTTTGATGTCTGGATTCATTTCCCATTAACTGGGGAATCCTATAAAACATTTATTTTGCAGGGGGTAGGATTCACACATATACAAACCAAGTTTAATCAAAATATATACTTTTTTGTATTATTTGCAATTGATATAAGGCTCTGTGTTGATTTTATTTTTGAAAACATGATGCTTTGAGATATTTAGCAATGGTCTATTTGGAGATTAATAAAAATTCGTTCTTGTTAAAAATCCTTTGCTTTTAAACAATGAACTGGAACAAGCCACGAAAACGTATCTGGCATTTGAGATTGAACGCGGCTTTTAGAGTGTATAAAACGTCCATCTTTTCAGTTAGTATATGCAGACAAAACTCCATATTTATTTAATATTTCAACGCAAGTTGAATTAAAAGATAGTATTTATATATGCTACCCCCTACAAAATGAAAGTTATATAGGATTCGCCTGTCAATCTGAAATAAATCTGGGCGTGAAAGGATTTTTATTCATTTGAAACAATCGTCGTCTAATCAAATTTCATTGATTACCGTAGATCTTCGTGTCATCTTCGCACAATGGAAGTGGTTTCTTCAACGTTAATGACGATGATCGTTTGACGCAAGAACACTTCAATGTCCGCCTAGCCACTGGTGATGTAGGAACGTCGTATGCAAGGACTGGATACCTTGGATTCATAAAACGAACTGATTTAACGCAAACTGACGGAGGTAGAGAATTTTTGGTTTTTCCTCGAATCATGCTGAATTTGAGTCGTCCCATTTTTTATGAGCAACTTAAGGGTTGCGGTTGACACAAAATTTGTAACACAACAACTTAACGCTTACAAGAATTGAGTCACGTGAAAGTATCCCCACGGTATTTTCTCTTTTTAAATTTTTTTTCTGAAAATAACCTGAGCACGTTTATATATATATTTGGTGCACTTAGTTCTTTCAGTCAACTGTAACATATTCATCACTCTCACTGTCTATTTCAATGATATCGCCCTGGGTTCTAATTGGAGAGTGAGAGCTTGTATAAATATTTTGATAGAAAGGGGGCGGTTATTAGAGATTTGGCGGTGAATTGAGAAAATATTGTAAATCAGCTAAATTGTCTTTTGTTGATTAAATGATGCACTGTCTTGTAAATGATAACATAGAGTAGTGGCCTCGCATTGGTCCAACAGCGTGTTTGTTTCTTTCTTTCATTTAAGCTTTCAGTGGAAATGGAGCTTGCTCAGAGTGATCAAATCACATAAAGATCAAACTCTCGCTTTTAAACGTTACTTTATATTGAGTTGCCTTGCATCTATTTTATTTTTAGAAACTTTGCTTGGACCCAAGTAAATTTATACTTAACTCAATCACATCTAAATGAACAACTAGAGCGAAACGTCGCATTTATTGTCATGTTTTTATTGAAAACGTTGCAAGATATAGCCTAAACGTACTTTTATTGTTGATGCTATTAGTTTACTTTCATTGTTGAAGCTATTAACTTAAAAACATGCTCGGCTCAAACTTCTGCTGGCATTTAATTGATTTAATTGAAGACTTGCTGACGCTTCATCGATTTTATAACATAACCAATCATTAACAAGAAAATTGTAAATTGACTAAATAACAGCTCTGTGATTGGAGCCGCAAAATGTTTGGCGTAAATAAGGCCAAGTATTTAACGTTTGCCATATGTCTGATGTGAAATCTATTATGTCACATCTGTGTTTAAGCATAAGGTTATCAAGTGAAAGCCGCCATTATGGAAGTTTATCAAACTTTGGAGATATTTTTGATTCTCAAGTTGGTTTCTGCAAACAACGTTAAGTTTAACAACCAATTTTGTCAAGTTTATTTTAATACGTTTAATACGCTCTAACGGAGCTATTTGCGAGCGCAAAGCATATCGTTTTCAGTTTGAACAACAAAAATTAACATCAAAAACGTTTGCAACAGTTTTTGATGTTGTTGATCTCGATGCTGAAGTTATATTTTTGCATCGTTTTAGCGAGGCTAGTGTGAACAACAACACAGTGCTTTCAGTTGTTTTCCTTTGTTTTCTTTTGCAACAGTTTTCATGCAAGCATTTCAATCGTTTTTTGTATATATTCCAATGTTACAATGGTGAAATTGGAACGGTGATATATCGGGTTACCCAAAACATTGGAAAGTAAAACAGCCTTCATCCGTGAGCCTTCATGTCAAATAAAAAACCACCATTCATTTCTAATTTTGACATTAAAACAACCTGCTTACTTCTATATCGACTTGGAAAATGTGATCAGTGAATCTTTTTGAAAATCTTGAAAAGTGAAAATTTGATTAGTGAAACTCCAAAAGTGCCATTAAAGAAAGCAGGTTGTTTTAATGGAAACAAACAAATAAAGTAATACAAATTATAATTCGGACAGAGTATAAGATTGCACGACATTTTGGGCTTGGCCCGTTATCAAGTCAAAGATTGTTTTAATGTCAAAACATGGACTGAAAATATATTTTTTTTTTCAACACAAATTAGAGCAATTTTAATTTCAAGTTTTTTGACAAGTAAACGTGGTCGCAGATGACTGGATATGAACAGTCATCTCAAAACTTGAAATTTGCACTTCGAAAATTGTTTTATGCACAATTTGAGATTTATATTCTCGCGGATTTTGAGCTACTTTCTTGCATACGGGGATGCTTTTTGAGTCATCCAGTATAATTTCCACAAATTCTTAATGTGAACTAACATATAATGTTTGATTTACCCGTAGCTCCACATGATGCACTGTTCGTCGTTGGTTCTTTGGATGAAGCACTTCTCGTCAAAGGTCTACGATACCATCCCATTGATATTGAGACGAGTGTTGTCAGATGTCACAAAGGAATTTGCGAATGGTTCGTTTATTATTTTCTACCTTTTTCATACCTTTTGGAAGGTCATATTGAGTACTTGCTTTGTAATTTTGAATCATTTTACTGAATCAAAAACTGAATTATTTTTTGATATTGTAAAACCGTGGACAATAAATTTTAATGAATCAATTTCAACAATCCCTTCTCTCGTGTAATGTTTTCTTGTGTATTAATTTTCTTGTAATTGTTCTTTAACGTAACTATATATATGTTAAATGTAATGGCCACAGGGTTGCCATGCTTTTCATATTGTTTTAATATCAAAACATGGACTGCAAATGAATAATGTTCCTTCAAATTCACTTAAAAGCTACGGCCGAGGGCGATTTTAATTTCACGTTTTGGACAGGTAAACGTAGTCGCGGATCGTTGGATGATATCCCAAACTCTAAGTTTGCCCTGCGGACGTCGTTTTGTGTACAATTTAAGGTTTTAAGTCTCGCGGATTTTGAGCTACAGCCCTGCAAACAGAGACAGTTTTATGGGCTACCCAGTAAATTGTTTGTGAAGACATGTTTAATAGACATGTTTAATTAGAAACATTTCAGATTCGTTTGGAAGCAATTAATGGTAAATAAATTTGCTATATGCCATTAAAAAGTAATGTTAATAACAAAAGTAATAACGTTAATGTTAGTTACTTTAATAGCATATAACAAATTAACTATTCAATTTACGGATAGTTATGTTTATTTTTATACCCATCATAAATTGCATGCTGTTAAAGCAATATTCTTCAGGTAAACGAAGATGTCTTTCTTCATTTCCAATTGGAAGTTGTTTGAACCTAGAGCTCTTAACGAGACAACTAAAAGGAGGTTACTCGAGAAATCTGTCTTTCCTGAAATCATTAAAAACCTAACTTTAGAAATCTTTGGAGGGCTGGAATATATTTTGTTGAATTTCATGATGATTTCTTGCATGGAATTATAGGTTAATTTTTGCATTGAATCATAGTTTATTTTTTGCATGGAATTATGGACTAATTTTCGTATGTAATTATGGGCTATTTTCTGCATGGAATTATAGGTTAATTTTTGTATGAAATTATGGACTAATTTTTGCATGGAATTATGGGTTAATTCTTGCATGGAATTATGGGTTAATTCTTGCATGGAATTATGGGCTAATTTTTGTGTGGAATTATGGGTAAACTGTTGTTTTAACCATATGAGTTGTCAGGAGTATCACGAACATATTTAGATTTGGGTGTCGAAGACACTTCACCAAATTTCTTTTCGATAGGCCTAATCGAAACTCCAAAATCTCCCGTATGCACGTATTTTTTCAAAGACGAATTTTTTTTATTTTAAAATTTGGAAGTATAAAATTGAAATAAAAAGAGTGCAATTGACGTTTTCATTGATAGGACACTATTTTGAATTCTTCATGAATTATTTTGAATTTGCTGATACCTAGTGTACAAGACTAAATTTTGCGCATGCCCGGATTTCATATCAGAAAATAATGTTTAATTTTATTTCTATTTTCAGTGCTGTGTTTACATGGACCAACTTGCTAGTCGTTGTTGTTGAACTTGATGCTGACGAGAAAGAGGCTCTTGATGTGGTTCCCTTGGTTACTAACATTGTTCTCGAAGACCACCAGGTGATAGTAGGTGTAGTTGTAGTTGTCGACCCTGCTGTGATTCCCCTCAATAGTCGAGGTGAAAAACAAAGAATGCATTTAAGAGACAGTTTTCTGGCCGACAATCTTGATCCAATTTATGTCGCATACAATATGTAACGTGTCGTGCATGACACGTGCTGAGTTGCACACGATTTTTATTGTATTCCATATGGTTATCTTGTCGTTGTCAAATGATGTTTTCAAACAGTTTTGGTGCCTGCATTCTGTGCAGCTGCCAGCCCGTTTTAGACGTTGTGTCGTCTTGTCGTCCTGCTGGTTTTCAAACGTTCCGCTCGTACGGAAGATACCTATTTCAAAATTCAGCGCAAACTATCGTTGAGTGTCGCCATATCTGCATCAATTTCTTCCACATTCTATCGTGACATTTTCAAACACAGCTTGGATATTCTGCGTGAAATGGATTGTAATTTATTTTTGTAAGAAATACAGTCAAATTTTATTCTCTATCAGTTTGGTGACTGGTGTTGGTTTTAGAGCCTTAGAATTTTATTTTCGTGTTAGTCTTTCATGGCCTTGTCTTACCCACCATTTACTAAAAAATGTGCTTTTGCAAAGCTGCTGCAGGCTTCAACTTATAACTTGGTATCTTGTCTTGCTCAACACTTTCACCCCCCCCCCCCATAGAGTGTCATATGGCCCATTGACAAACAACGTAAAGCGTCATATTTTCAGGAGGTAAGTGCGGGCATAACTTTATATTGACTTTAGATATTTCAACGTAAGTTTATCTTATGAATTAATGGTCTGTTTACGTGAGGTGGGCCAGCCCTGCTATAGACAATTCCGCAAAGATGGCAGCAGTAAATTATTCCCAAGACTCATTGCACTCGATTATCAAATGCCCATTGAACTGCTAATGATCGAAATGAATCGCAAATCGAACGCAATGAATCTTGGGAATAGTTTCCTTAATGCCATATTTTGCGGAATCGTCTATTCCGGTTGGCTCAACCTTGATGGAGAAAACTATGTTTCGCATTTCATGAAGCGAGCATGCCCGTCTTACCGAGATGTTTTAATTTGAAAACAATAACGCTTTGTCTTTGGCTCTAAAAAACTTAGAACGGACAATACTGTTTGGTGCGGTTATTCTTAAAATAAAACTTGAATAGGATTTGCCTGTTTAGCAGAAATAAATCCGGGCTTGAAAAGAGGTTTAAAAATTTGACTCAATAATACTCCAGTTTTACACCAAACGAAAGTTCAAATTTTGCAAAATCTTTTCAGAAATGAGTAGATTATATTTATTTTCAATGCTTTACTGCGTGCAAATGTTACAAGGTAAACATTGAAATCAACTGAGGTTTTTATTCACTAAATGAAAATTTTATTGGGATATATTTTGGAAGATTGAATGACAGTGTTTGTTTTTTTACATTTGCTGTGCACATTAAAATGAGAATTTCACCAAGAAGGATCTAAGTTAAGTTTCTTTTTTTCTGATATCGTGACAACGATGCCTTAGTTTGGATATTACAATTTAGGCTTGTTGCGTTATACTCTGTTGGTACCATTTACCTCAATATCTATCAATATTGAAGGCCTGTTTACTAGAAGGCCGGGAGGATCCTATTACCCAACCGAAGGATCTTACCACCTGAAATTGAATTGCCCAGCCATTACGATGAATTTTCTCGGCCAGAATTCTCTTGGGGGGAAGATAGGAAGTGATTGGGAAGTAATTGAGCATGCACAGTTTTATGACTTAGGCCTAAATGTTTACCATCTTCTAGTTTTCCGACAGGTGAGGAAGTCGTATAATTGATGTATGTTTTTTGTTCAGATATCCAGACATTGATCACAAAACTGAAAGTTCTATCAATGGGTCAAACATTTACTGAAGCTTTTCATATTTCGCCATTTTCTATGTATCTCAAATGGACCTGTGGCAGTGTCTTTCCTAACATTAAGAAGATTAACTGGACCTCGAAAAATTAGCTTTTGTCTAGCGTTTAAAAAAGGGTATTAAACAAGGGTAGTAAACGGGATTGTTTGCACACACCCAGAAGAGGTTATTTCGTCCACAGGAATTTAGTTTACTTTTTTTAGTTGCAATATGGTGTCTTTAATTTTGGAAATGCTTTGCTCTGGGTGATCTTTGGGCAGTTGTTTTAAACTTTGATTTAAGGAATTAGATTCGTACTTTTTGGCCAAGGAACGCTTATAATTTTGTTCAACAGATAACGGCTCATCTGATGAAAAGAATCATGTCTTCGTTGTATCTGAGTCAGATTAGATACACAATACGTGTATATGGGGTCTATTGTCTGTAAAAAAAACCTTTCATAGTTTTTCAATGACTATGAAAAATTGTGATAAAGTTTGAAAGTTCAGATTTGAGCACGGTTCAACCCCGCTATCTCGAGCTCGCTTAACTCGAACCCCTGGTTAACTCGAACTGTTTTGTGTATCCCTTGAGAGCTTCCAGCGTTGATTTAGCTTCGATCATCTGGAATACGCGCTATCCAGAACAAATGTTTGCTCCTCTTGGGAGATCGAGACAGCGTGGTTCAGCTGTACTATAAATTTGAAAAGAATTTAAACTTTACAAAATTTTCTCTTTCGAAGTGATGTTCCAATGTTATGATAAGGGTTTGGTAAATTGCTAGAGTTGTGGGTGGTGAACAAAAATTTTGCAAGTTGAGGAACGAAATGTGATATTTCAAGTTTAATTATGAATGGGTTTAACTTTTCTACTTGAGAATGATTAATTTTTTTGGTGATTTTCGCCTTTCAGTAATTTTGCTGTTTTTTGCGTCTTCGTGTAATTAATAGATAATTATTTTATTCGTTTTATTCCATCCCGTTTGTAGTTATTGCAGTTTATTTCCATTTCGAGAAATTCGCATGTTTTCGCATCACATTTTCGTCGTTTGTGTGCAAGGATGTAATATTTGTAAAGAGCTGAACCGAAAAGTTACGGCATTTGAAAATAGAATGTTGAAATATTTTTGAGTCTTTATTTATTTTTATTTCGTTGCTGGAGATTTGCTGAATTTCTGCACCATATGAAGAGCTGATAATTTGAGAATCTTTTGAGAATAATTCGCTTTCCAAAACTCTGACAAAGTTCTTTTCTTGCCTTTATCTTGATGAAATTTTGGGAATGTATTTATTCTTTTTTGTTTCAAGAAACATTACCTGTTGTAATTTATTCTGGTCAAGGGCAGTATGAAGACAATGTTGTGGCCTAAAAATTCCCCGTTCGAATACGATTGTTTATGTACATGATTGATAATCATGATTAATCATAAATAATCGTATTCGAACGGGGGATTTTTAGGCCACAACATTGTCTTCGCGCAGCCTTTGTTCTGGTTAAAGCTTTTTAATCGAAATTTTCTTCTGAGTCTTTTCATCGAGATTTTAGAAACTAGTCTGGATATCTTTCACACCAAGCAGGTGAATGTCTCCCTTAGAAATTCCTTCCTTGGGTTTAGATGTTAAACGTAATGTCTATTTCGTCAAAGAAAAGAAAACCCCTCCGGAGGAACTATACGCTACGGGTGAGGAAATATCATGCAAATCTGACGTTACAACGTAGACTTTCTCTAAAGAAAAGAACGTTTCTCCGGAGGAACTATACGCTACGGATGAGGAAGTATCATGCAAATCTAACGTTACAACGCAGACTTTCTCCAAAGAAAAGAAAGTCCCTCCGGAGGAACTATACGCTACGGATGAGGAAAGATCATGCAAATCTAAGGTTACAACGCAGACTTTCTCCAAAGAAAAGAAAGTCCCTCCGGAGGAACTATACGCTACGGATGAGGAAAGATCATG
>JAYJMH010067380.1:0-11509 GCA_036873815.1 Phacellophora camtschatica | reverse complement strand
GCCTTTTTCTAACCCCCTAAAAACACCCTTCCGATGCAAATTTTTCATTAAAATATTTTTTAGCAATTAGACAACATATCGAAGTTTCCATTTCTGACGAAAAAAGGCTATGTCAAATTTCATTTCATAGGCACTTTAAATATCAACCGAAAAAGGACATTTCATCTCATGAAAGGTCTTCCATAAAGCGTTATCGGTGCTACAAACAATACTTCTAGTTTTCACGTGCCCCAGCCCCCTACATCTCTGTTTCCACTATCTGCAATGGAGTCCGGTAAGTTGAATTTTTGGCAATTTCATATGATTACCACATACTTAAATTCGTACAACAATTTAACAAGGCAGTAGAACAATTTAGAAAGGAGAAATCTAAAAGGGGTGCATTCAGTTATATATTTTACAGCAAAGAACACTTTGTGACAAGGCCCCCAGTTCCTACGCCACTGTACCTGTACGATTGGCTGCTAACGCGAGATACAATTTAATTTCTAATTTAACGAGGTCTGTAAATGATTCCTGTTCTTGATAGATCACAAGCTTGGGTCCTTTTCCTATTAATGCCATCTCGTATGATTTTATAACTCTTATGTATTTTGAGCCTCATGGTGCCTTAGGCTTCATGAAATGGATCGTTACACTGATTGAAGGCTGATATTTGAGCCCTAATGATGCAATAAATATTCAGATCTTCTTAGCAATCATTGTCCTAATGTTCTTGAAATCCTTCCTTGATATTTCTTGATTAGATAATTCAACGCCCCCTTCGTAAGATTCTTGCCTTCTAGCTTATGTTGCAGGCAATCTTGACCAATCGTATTCTTAAGCTTCAAATAGCTTTACGTTATCTAATCAAGATTTTTTGAATTGCTGATTTTTACAAATGCAATGTCGATAATGCAAAATAACCCTTTTCGAGATATTTTTTCGAAACGTTCATTTACACTCAGTTTGAAACGCATCTGGCGTTTGACATTTTCTCTAAAAATGTTTCTGAATTTTGCCTCTGCTTTTTATCTTCCTTTTTCCATCCAATGATCCTTTGATTTGAATTTTTGAAAACCTTCATAGCCTTTTGACGGATTTCATTTTTCATTGCGCTGAATTTATCAATCTTTGTCAAGATCAGATTGCATTAATCGGCATCAACAACATACGATAAAGGATCAAACGATCGAGAAATGTGGAAATTTCGAAAGATCTACCACTTCATCTTCAGCTGGAGCTCTAAATGCAGTCTTGCAATCACTTGTATATGTAATAAACTTTATCCGTAAAAATGGGCAGACGATCTAAACCGGATCACTCAATCTAAAAGACAATAATATCCTGAATACAAAGGGTCCTGAAGTGGGTTGCCTCGAATCGAATACGAGTTACGTGATTCCTCGATAATCTCATCTCAAAGGTTCTTGGAAGCTCAGACGGAACCGATATACCTAAGCAGGGTGAGCGATGGTGCATTGAGTGGTTGTTTGAAGATGTGTTAAATAATGACCTCCTTGAACACAAAAATCCACCTTCGTTTTATACACCTGCGTCTGTGACTAGTAATACCTACTTGGATCCAGGTGATGCGCTCAATCTCTAAAAGTCACAAGAACTAAGTTATCCATCGTCTTGAATTTATTTTTCAGAAATTTCTTAAGATTGCTCGTGATTTCTAAATGCTTGCAAATGCATGCATGCCAAAAAAGTCTCCTCAAGCCTAAAAACGCAAAGGCCTAAAAACATCTCATCCCTTTTGGCAGGATGCAATGGGGAAAAATTATGTTTAGGGGAACAAAGCCACCAATTTTTCTCAGTACAAAACGTCGCTATGGGAGTATTACACGAGATATTGTGTATGATTTTTTGAGGTTGATAGAGGAGTTAAGAATGAGGTCACATTCGATATCACCACGAGAAAGGTCAGTAATTTCTTTGATACTACCTTGTCCGCATTTGATTTAGTATGCACCAGATAATCAGAAGACGATCACCAACCAAGACTTGAATTCAGCCACAAGCCTATTGGATACTGTGGGAGTTGTTCTTATATACAGGATCACAGCATATGATGCCACTACCTATTGGACATGAAATGGAATAATTTGTCATGATAATGATGGCTAAAGCATCCTTCTGTGTGTTTTCGAGTTTTTGGAGTTGTTTTTTAGAAATGTTTGAACAGGATTCAGATCCATATAGAATTTTTGGTATTGGTATAGTTTCAATCGATTTTATGGCAATTTTGATGCTTTTGCTTTAAATGGTGATTGGCTAACTAAGAATCTCATTTCATTAATTATTGCTTTAGCAGAATTTATTATATTATGTATGGTTTTTTCTAATGATCCCTTGTTATCTTTTTGATCTCCTACGTATTTATATGATTCTATTTGCCTTTTTTTTTATTGTTTAATTTTAGATCCTGTTTCATTTCATTTTATTTCTTTGTTTTACTAAAGTTCATGATGAGACTCGCTTTTCTTCAAGTTAAAATTTAACAAATTTTGTTTTTGAAAAATTTCAACTAGATCTAGCATCCTTTGCATTTTCTCAGTAGAAATAGATGCAAGGAAAATGTCATCTTGATATAACTTTCGAGGGATTATCATTTCTCCATAACGTATGCCTAATTTTCTGTTTATGATTGGTTTCATGCCTTTATCAATGTGATTTGCACACATTGATGATTTGAAAATTTTTCCTTTTTCGCTTCAGCAGCAGCTTCTGAAAGCTATTTTCAATATGTTTTGATTGTCTATTTAGTATCATTTTTTGAAATATTTTACTAATGCCTATTGTTTGAAAGATTCCCCTCCAGTTTTCCAACATTCTTCTATTGCCTTTCCTTCTGTATAATGTTTTAACTATAGATTTCTTCCATTTGGTTGTTGTTTCTCCTGTGATGGACCGACTTCTTCCAAAATAAATTTTATTCACTAAACAATGGAATGATAATAATATCGTAGCCTAAATTTATTCATATGTAAAGCATTGTTTCAATATAACATGCAACTGACATAATTTGTTTGAGGCTCACCTCTACATATTCCGTCATTTGGCGTAGGCGTGTAGTCATAAAAAATCCATTAGGGAAACTCGAAATAAAAATGATGGGTTCAAAGCATGGGGTATTCGAGGGCAACCCCGAGAGAAATTAGGACACGCCCTTAAGATTGGCTTAAAACGACTCTAAAAGTGTTATCGCTGCTCCATTTTTTTTTACTATTTGGAGTTGAGAGAAATAAACAGAGTAAACAGTTCATATTTTATTTCAATCAAAAAAGATAAAAATTTCCTTTCAAGTTTTGAAATGTAACTTCCTCAAAATTATAAATATGCCATCTTCCCTGCTCAAGGGTGGTCAAGTGCTATAAAATATGGACCCCATACTTGTCCAAATTAAAAAACATAATAATCCACCCATGTATGGCGTATCCACCACAGTAGCGCGCAAGGTACACCAGCAGATTAAAAAAAACTAGTTCTTGTACAAATGGAAAAAACAACCAGCTTTTTTTGTCACTCGAAGTTGTCCATAATTGTAACTGCAAGAAAGTCACTACAGCGTCTTCAATACTGCAGTTGCTTCTTTGTCCAGATAAATTTTGCAAAAAACTAAAAAAGTTTGCTTGAAAAAAAGTTTGCTTTTGTTAGAAAATTTGGGATCTGTCGAGAATTTGAGCCATTTTTTTCATTTGACTACGCAAATTAAGGCAATATCGGTCAAACACAACTCTGAAAATATGGCTTTTACGGACGGGTCAACAATCTTTTTGCCAGAAAATACTGCTGAAACAAGAGTAATAAAGATAATCTAACTTGTAACAGAGTCCAATCGGGACCGATTTTATCCTAAAATAAAAATGCCAACCAGGACCGACTTCTTGGTTCATTTATGGGTATCCCTCACACATCCCCTCATTTGTCCCTCTGAGCACAAGTAATGTATTGAAGCAGTATCTTGCAAAAATAACACCTATGTTGAACGGGTGAACAGTGCAGAATCATGATACAGAAATCAAAAATAGAAAAAATGAGATTTATTTGTCTTAAAACAGTGATCTTGCAGCTTTTTAGTCCAAGAGGGGTGGGATACTTTCTAATGTAAAGCGATATGTATGTGCCTCTAATTTGAAGGGGGGTTACTGCTTCAAATATTCTCTTCAAAATAATCTACATACGTTTGGCTAGATTAAAATATTCTTAGAGTAATTTGTCGTTTGATATTCTTAGAGTAATTTGTATTCATTTGTGGTATTTTTTGGTGCAATTTTAAATTTGGCATTTAAGATTAGGAGAGGAAGGCATCTGTTATTCCTGGATATTAATGTATTTGCTATAGACTTTGGGGTATTTGTCCACTTTTTGGTTGACTTAACATTTGCTGGTTGGTATTTTTAGCTAAAAAATCAATTTCCCGATGAGCCCTCCAACATTCCGATATGGAAAAGACTCCTCCAGGATTGACTGAGAGTTACCTTGATACAAGAGCCAGTGTTAAAAGTTAAATTTAAATTATTACAAAGGTTAACTAAAATCTAATTTCAAACAAAACTGTTGGTAGATCAAATAGTGAATGACCTAATTTCTCCCTATGTTTAGTTGCAGACGAATAAATTATCATTTGCACAATTTGTGGGAAGAAATGGCAAAAGTCTGACATATTTTGGGGGTGGTCCCTCAAATGGAGTTGGCTGCTCTTGTGGTATATCGTCAACTTGTTACAATGCTGCATACAAATGCAACTGTGATGCAAATGTTGCTGAAAATTTAAGCGACGTTGGATACATCACTAAAAAATCAGATTTGCCATTGACAGAAGTTCATTTTGGCGACACCGGAGGGAGTGGTGAATATGGGTACTACACAATTGGAAAATTGGAATGCTTAAGTGATTGATCTGAAGTACTTGACTAGCATTTTGTTTTACACGGCACTATATATGTACTGTACGATATGTACTATAGGGCATATATGATATATGTAAGCAATAAAAATAAAATTACAATGTAACTGCAAATAGTCTAATTATAAGGTATAATTTCTTATATTATTTCATATTTATATTTTATTGTTGTTGCACCTTTCGTGTGCTTGTCAGAAAATGTTTTAACCATACAAATTAATAAATAACTAACGGTTTCGGTTCTCAAAAAGGTTTTCCGAGCAAGATGTTAAATATAATAAAAAATACTACAGTTACGGAGGAGAACTTTGTCGGCAAGGGAACGATTCCGGCAGTGCCAGGTCCATGTCGAGGATGTAGGGGCTTTCAGAAACCCACGGATCGGTTTCTGCGCGAAGATCGCGGATTTCGGACGATCAGATTTTCAGATTCAAGATATTTCGTGGATCTGAATTTTGATCATTTCGCGGAGCGGTATTTGGATTCTGGACTATTTTTTTATAGGATCCGGATTCCAATCATTTTCTATACATTGTACACGACAAGTTATATTTATGGGTGCATCTGCGGCGAAGACATCTAGTGCAGTGCAGCTGTAAAATGGTTATACACGTATTTTTATATGGAAACTGGTTAAGGGCCCAATAGTGAATATTTCTTAATTTTTGACATTTTGGACCATTTTGGACCAATTTTCAAGTGTAAAAATTTCTTAAGGAGGAAATCACAAAAATGATAATTATATAGGTGATTTAAAATTTTCACTAATATCGAATATTATATTTAAAACGTCAAATTTTAATTTATAAATATTCAATTTTTATTTTTAAACTGTAAATTTTGCCAAGTAGAATGCCCCAGAGGACTGGCACTAGTTTCAGGTTAACAACGTCACGAGATTAGCATGAATTCTCAAGCAAATTAAAAATACTTGACTTTTGTACGGGAAACAGTGAACGCGATTTGTAGTGAGTGTTGAAAACTCCTGGCAAGTAAAATATATCTTTTTAAACGATGCAAAAAGTACAGAATTATTTTGTGCCTGTGGTGATCAATACCTAACACACGAAAACGATCCACATTTGAATACATATGCGAAGGAAGAAAAGCATGGCATGGCAAGTCATTAAATGATGGATGGCGACACGGTTAAAAGTCAGGTCAAAATACAGGAAGTTATGATTATGAAAGGAAAACATTGCGGTTAACAGATGGAAAGTTTTTTTTTGCATTTACTTTTTACCTTTCTATGTTTTAGTTTATTAAATAAAACGTCGTATCACTCTCGCGATGTGGTTAATTGTGGCTATTTTGTTTTCTTACAATGCCTGATCGATCTGAGCCATCAAACTAACTAAATCAAACTCAGGGTGATCGCTTCTTTTCTTGCTCCGTTTTCGTAAATCAGCAAATGTTTATCAGAACTTTTGGCCAGTATCAGGTAAAGTTGATAAAAACTGTGTAGGTGCACCATGCGTACTGGAAATCATAGTTTTTGATCATTATTTGACGGTATCTGGTCTTCAAAATCTAGAGATAGTCACCCAAACATTGCGACTAGTGCTTTTTTAAATCAAAAGGTGGACAAGTTGGATTTAGCACCTGACGAATCAATTTATCCCAAAAAAGTTGCATTATATTTTCAGGCATAATTTTAAGGATAGTTCATTTCTAAATGCACTGGGCCCGATAATTATACTTTTATCACTTTGCTATTATTTCTATGCGTACGGAAAATCATAGTTTTAGATCATTATTTGACGATAGCTTGTCTTCAAAAGCTAGAGATGGTCGCCCAAAGATTGCGGCTAGTTTTCCTTTCAATCTAAAGGAAAGCAATGTGGATTTAGCACCTCACGAATCAATTTGTCCCAAAAAAGATGCAGTATATTTTCAGGCATAATTTCAAGGATCGTTAACTTATAAATGCACTGTGCACAATAATTTATTTTTATTTATTTTCTAATATTCCTAGGTATCTTGAAGCTATGAAATAGCATATTGATGGTTAGGGAAGTTTATATTAAAGCTCACTTCTATTAACCATTATATCGATATTTGACTAAGTACACAAGGCTATAAAATTGCAGATAAACGACGACGCACAATGAACGCAACTAATAACTGTTTTGTAAAATCACATATATTTTGTAGAAGTGTAATGATGCAACTGTAAGCAATTGGAATATAAATGTATTGAAGTAAATAGATCTCGTGTCTGATTCAATGTATTAATATTTAATGGTATGGAAATTAAAAGGGAGGAAATTGTGAAATTATAGCAAGTATTTCTGCTCGTATTTCTGGTTACCTAAATAGCATTTTGAGATAAAAATCACATCTTTGATTTGCATTTTAATATTGTAGCAGAATAATAGATAAAACAAAAACACTATTGTAAGATGTTCTGAAATATTTTGTGATTATTAGATTAGCACCTTAAATCTACAGAGAGGCATCTTGACTAACAAATTTTATGTAATGTGTTTGGATAGATACCTAATTTTAATAGAATGCAATCATGCACATTTCGATTGACATGGAGATGCTTTAAAAAATTATGTAGACCACACCCTTCAGATTGACTTAAAGTGCGACCGCGCCCTCTAATAACACTCCAGTAAGATAATTTTTTCAACGAAAAAGTGGTTGTTCTTCAGAGAAATTAGCACTTTAAAGTGTTTTATTATTGCACATTTTTACTGTTTATCACTGCCCAGTTTCACTGTATCACTGCACAAATTTGTTAACACGCACACCATGTTTGGATATTTAAATATTTTGATTTTATTTGATTTGATTTGATTTGATTTATTTAAGTATTTTCGTTTCAATTTTGTTTATAAAAACATTTTTTCTCCATCTTTTGAATTTTACTCTTATTTCAGACCCAAAAAATTATCTAGAATTTCATCACCTCAAAAAGTAATTGTAAAAAGTGAGTGACCCCAAAAAAATCTTTTTCCAAACTTTTAGACGCAAAAATGTGACCTCAGCATTCCTATGTTCCATTATACCAGAGTACTCTTCATGGAGCTTTCTTCTCAAGGTCCAAAGTCGTATCACAGTGAACGACTGTTAAAGACCTTGGAGAAATTTGGCACGAATGACTTAATTTGTGTTTACATATATGAATGTTACTTTGAAGAAAATGAATCGAAAGGTCAACGAAACTAGACTCGTTACATTATTTCCCTTTTTTCTTGCATTTTTAACATGTCTTGGGTCAATAATTTTGGTAGCTAATAGTTTTGAATCTAATACCTGGTTACCAAAAAAGCTCTCTGTCTGTTAGGCTCTTGCTGGAAATCTGTTAGGCTACACATTTCAACTTCTACTCAAAATGATGTCGGAAGGGCAAACTTAGAGTTTGGGATAACATTCAGTCATCTGGGACTACATTTAATGTCTATTTAATGAAATTAAAATTGTCCTCATTTCCAAGCATTAAAGTCGATTTATTGGAATGACATTCATTCCCAGCCCATTTTATGACATTAAAACAACCTACCCACTCTTTTGCCTACTTGGGAGCATGATCAGTGAAATCTTTAAAAATTTCTAACTCTGAAGTCTCCACTAAAGCAAATAGGTAATTTTGCATTAATTTCAAAACATGGACTGGAAAAAATCCAAGGATTAAACGTGGTCCTAATGACTGGTTGAAAAATTCCAAACTCTAAGTTTGTCCTTTGAACGTCGTGCTGCGTACAGTTTGAGATTTTTTACCCTGTCATCAGAGCCTCGAAAAGAAAACAAAATTGAAAATTGAATTAAGAAAGAAAATTGGAGGCTCTGGCACCAGGGTAGAGATTTTTATTCTCACGAATTTCAAGCCATAGCCCAGCAAACAGGGATATGGTCACACAGTACAACCTATTGAGCTACAGTCCTGCAAACGATCTGAGGGTCACGTCACCAGGTAATATATCGTGTTGCTGTTGTTGAAAAATGGCGGACGGATGCTTTTTCAAAGCTCTCACGCTGTTAGCATTCTTATATATCTATAAAGCCAAATTTGATAATGAACTGGCAAGAGTTAGGTTCGCTGATGAGATCTTTAACAGATATGGCTGTAGTGGAGGTAACATTCTAAATGGGTCAGAGACAGTTATAATGAATCACACTTTATTCAGTTATCGTTCACTGGCTTTGAACATCCTCCGCATGGATATATATAATGTGGGCCTGGATTTTGCTGAATGTCTCCATTTAGAATCATCAGGTTCATAAAAAAGTTGTATGTGAGCTTGTCTCCCACCATCATTGCAGACCTTACAGGTTTAGGCCCATAGGGCCTAGGCCTTTCCCCTCGGTTGATGGCTATAAGTTATAGTATACTAGTCCAATACATGTGAGGTGTCTAAACGGTTCTGGAGTTTCATTAAGCATAAGAAGACTAACAGCAGTGCTGTGCAAAGTTTTAATGTCAGTGACAATACGGTGACTGATCCAAAAGCAAAAGCAGATGCTCTAAATGATCAAAACCAATCAGCATTCTCCAATAAAACACCTGTGTTCCTTAAAAAGATATGTGATGATTATCTTTCAAAGAACTCCAGGAGTGATGATAACTTGATTATGCCAGAATTTGATGTTTCCATCACAGGAGTAAAAAACAGGATAAATTGAAACCTCACGAGGCAGGAGGCCCAGATATTCCCAGCCATATTACATATATTTAATGCTTCATTAGAGCAAGGAAAGCTCCCTAAAATATGGAAAAGTGCCAATATAGTGCCTATTTTTAAAAAAGGAGACAGAGCTGAGCCAGTCAACTACAGGCATATCTCCCTCACAAGTGTATGCTGTAAGTTGTTGGAGGATGTGATCTGTTCTCAACTGATGAAACATCTTAACAATCAAGGAATTTTTAATTTTTTCATTTATTCAAAGCAGTTAAAGAATCAGAGATGTAGGAACCGAGGGGCGCTAGGGGCACGTGCCCTCCCCCTACTTTTTTGCAAACATGGAAAAAGTTCCCTAAATATTAAAAAATGTGCCCTTTTTTCACGTGAAAAATTGAAAAGTGCCCTTTCTTGACTCCAATAAAATTGAAATGTGCCCTTCTATAATCACGAATTTTTTTTAAAGGGCCTCTTTTAGTCCCGAAAAAATAGATTTAAGGGCCCTTTTTCTCGAAGATTAATAAAAAAGTCGCATTGCTACAATTTTGAAAAAATTTGTCACAAGAAAGTGCCTTTTTCAATGTTGAAAAAATTAACAAAAGTGCCTTACATCTCAAAAAGGTAAAAGAAGAGCCCATTAAAAAATTAAAAAATCTGTAGTTAATGTGCAGAGGAAGTCTTTGGCTTTTCAGATGGAACACGGAGAAGGCTTGATCAATTTTGTGCAGTACTTGTTAATGCTCAGAATTTCTAATTTCTCGAAATAGGTTGAAAAACTGTAGGGTAAGGAAAAAATTTACATTTCTTTTGTAATTTAATTTCTTTATTAATTTTTAATTAATCTTTAAAGTTCCACGTTATCTTTCCATCCGTCTTAGATATATGTACGCCATGATAAAATTTACCTTCTGTTTATTCGATTTTTAAATGCTGAGGCAGTATTTTAACAATTGTCTGACAGTTAATAAATTACTGCTTGAGATCGTTGATTTTCAAAACTTCATGATATATCAAAATGCCAAAAAGGCCAATTTTAGCATTTTTCGAGAGTCTAAGGGCCTGGTGAAACAAAATTTTCTTGGGGGAAGCCCCCAGACCCCGTCAGTGATTCCCCCCCCCCATTTTTTGGGACTGGTGACACAGCTGATTGGAGATAGCAGGCAGTATTACATCATTATTACATCGAGAAAAAAAAAACTAACTAGGGAGATATAAATTTGAGATAACGAGCAGTATAGGTAGCAGATGTAAATTTTATATATAATTTTATAGGTTTTCACCAATCTTTATCTGAAGAGCTATTTAAGATTTCTTTTAAGGGACTGTTTGTGCAAATATAAAGCATCAATTTATAGGATAAGCTAGCTTGTATTTAGCGTGAGCTATTAGTTAGCTTCAGTTAATTAATTCAAAAACTTTCAAGCAGTATATTTATGTCATTAGGTACTAAATAATATCTATTCTAGAATCTAGGTATTAAACAATAATTAGAGTGTCCTTTGATTTCGCTTTATTTTTTCAACTAATAGGCTGCAATGTTTGATTTAACCGTACGCTCATATGAAGATCATCCCTGAAAGCAGATACGAGAGAGTGGTGTTTAGTGTTGTGCCCCCCACTATTCAAATGTTTCCTAAGACAATCATTCAACGAGAGCTGATTTGACTCGGATTTCAAACACTTAAAGCAACGTCTTGCCTTCATTAACAGTGTTTTCCTCTGTTCCAAATCCGTGATCTCCTTGCAGTTTATGGTAAGATGATCTTTACTGCAAAAGTAACATTTTCCTTGCTGTTCGTTGGCAACGAATGATTTTGTAGTTGGAATGTTATGTTTTCGAATAACTTGCGTTGTTTGTGGTTGTCGATGTGCTTGCCTTGAAGCATGAACGCTTTCTCCTAATTCTCTGGCTTCAATTTCGCAACGAATAATTTCTAAAATTTCTTTGATAGGCCAGATGTCTTCTGTAACTTTCCTTGCTACTTGA
>JAYJMH010067369.1:0-11512 GCA_036873815.1 Phacellophora camtschatica | reverse complement strand
ATCCACACTCTGAACCTGAAAGAGAGGTTGGGAAATTTTGTAATTTTGCCTCGAAATCATCAAAAAGAAATCCTCAAATTTTGCTAAAAAATTTGTAATTGTTAGTGTTTAAAGTTAAATTTCAAAACGCTGATCGCAATTTTCATCGGAGATTTTCGGAGATTTTCACTTACCTTATTTCAGCTTTGAAAAGCAAATTATCTATCGTTTTAGTTTTGACAGTTGATTTTTAATGCTGTTGGGTCTAAAAAGAGAATATAGTTTTTTGTATTTATTCAGAAAACAGTGAAATAACAAGAGGTCAATCAAGGGCATTGCTACTTGGGGTAAGGGGATGTCACGCATCTAATAATTCACCCTAGATGTCAAATTACAAACATTATCTACGTTTTAAATAAAATATTACATAACCACTTCCCAGGGGGAGGCAGTACCACCCGACATGGATAGGGGCCGTGTCCTATATTTTTTGGTCTGGGATTTTGATTTTGATTATTTTGAGTGTTTTTTGAGTCTGAAAAGTTTTTTTAAAAAAATATATTTTTGACTCCATAAGATTTAAAATTCGAAATCAGATTGAAAACGGTAATTATCTTTTATTATTGTTTTATTTTGTTTTAGTTTCACTTTGAGTGCTTGGATAAAATTGGCCATCGGTTATTCTAACGCAACATTACCTATAATTTGCAGCCTTGATTCGACACTTTGTATATATTTATCAAATCGGTATGCGGTTTCAATTTGTTTTATATTTTTCTGCAAACATTTGAGATATGACCCAGAATTTCTATATATTTACAGTTAATATTATAACCAATGAAAAAGATTATAAATGTGAGGATCAAAACTAACCAATTAAAACGGTTATAACAACGAGGAAAGGCTTTTTCTCATAAACGATACACGCCTTGATAAACGATACACGCCTTGATAAACGACTATTTTGAAAGGATTGACGGAGAAATGATTCAACTTCCCTCTTGGAAATTGTTGCACGGAATCTTTTCATTAAATGTAAACTCCCTGTTCCCACAGGTGGTTGGACTTTCAAAAACGTGGAACACAGAAAACAAAGTTTTACTTGGATGTATAGCAACCAAGTCTACTTTATTTTCGATTTTTCGATGCCAGGTGGTCGCACCCACCTTTTTCGTATTGCATATTCTAATTTTGTCCCTCGGACGTCGCTTTCAAAATAATTTGATGTTTTTGGCCCTACCGGTTTCTAGGTACAAGCCACCAAACGGGTGAACTTTATTTTGAGACACTCGGTACATTTAAACTTTTCTTTGATACCCGTCTTTTTATAAGAACAACCTTAATAAGTAACGCTAGGCTGAGATTTGGGTCAAATTGTTTTGCTATCTCAGAAATTACTTACGTTAAGTATAAAAAAGTATTCTGGTGTTGAGCACATGACCAGAAACACATTTTTAAGATGTTTTAGAAGGGTTTGGGGTAGGAAGTTTAGGAAGTAAAAGTTGGTCCAGAAATAAAAGCAAATCCTGGCTGAAACTGAAGCTAGGTGTTCTTATAAAGTAATGACCATGGCATTTGGCATGACCAAGGCATCGAATTGAAGATATTTTTTTATTTTGTTTTTTAAAACTGTTTTTAAAGAAGTTTTTGAATGTAGGTCTGGTGAACAGGGGGCTTGGAAAATTGTGTAAAGTTGTTGTTTTGCTTTTTCTGATTGATTGAGTCTCGAATCGAAAGTAAAATACATCACAATCCCAAAGAGTTTTATTTATTGAAATCAAAACTTCATTTGAATTTTATAAAATCATGACAAATTTTAATAAACGAGAATTCAGATTTGTTATATTTTGGCCCTGTTAACCAGACTAGCCATGACTGACTAGACTGTATCGCTCCCTGAACAAGAATGCTTTTCAAAACGGTCGAAAACAAGGTTGTTTTTTAAAACGGTCGAAAACGAGGATGTTTTTTTTAAACGGTCGAAAACAAGGATGCTCTTTAAAACAGTCGAAAACAAGGATGCTTTTTAAAACGGTCGAAAACAAGGATGCTTTTTAAAACAGTTAAAAACACGGATTCGTTTTCCATTGTTTTGAATACCATTGTTTTGTTTATAGTATGTTTTGCATGTTTAATTATGAAGCTGCGGGGCAGCAAGCTTACAACATCGCAAGACGCATTGCGATGGATGCGCACACTTTTGTTTGTCACTCTGCAAATATGGCTATGGCGGGAATTTTAAGAGTCGAGTTCTTGTTTTTTGGCAGGTCACAAATGGACAACAAAGCCTTTCTTTTGCCAAGAATATAGTACTCCTCCAAGTGTGAAGAAAAAAAAGTGCATAGACTGACTCTAGAAAGGTATATTCTTTTTCAGTTAATCAAATATCAAACAAAAGTTTTTTTCTTTTTGTTTTTATTAGTAGGCCCACACAAGACACATAATTTTTTCCACACGTATCAAGTCATCAGACAGATAAAAAAGCTAGCCAGACTCAAGCTGTGTTTATAAATTCGCTACCATTCATATCCATATTTCATTATGAATGTGAGATTATCTTTTTTATACATGTAAAATAAACAGCACTGCACTGATATCACACATGATATGAAATCAGACAAAGTGGATGGGCGGGGAGGATAATAGTAAAATGGGGTTGATTGCATGCCAGTATATGGAACGTATGGCAGTTTTCCACGAGATCTCGGATGTGTACTTATTTTGTACTGAATGGTTTCTTAATTAAGAAAGAGAAAATAATTTTCGGGGTGGTGTGTGATTGCGTGTATAAATTAGTTCGATTTCTTGTAAATTGTAACTATTATTATAATTAAACCAATTTTAAAGAAAGTAAATAAAAAAATATTTAAAAAATGTAGACTTGCTATGAGGAAAGAACAGAGTGGATGGATTTGTCTATTGCATAATCTTATAAAATAACTCAAGTAAACTAACTTATAATAATAATATAGTAATATTTGTTTAATGTTGGCAAAACGGTCTAGCTAACTCAGCTAGTTCAGGCCAATTATTTACAATTATTGGTAAGCTATAAAACTGGTGTGATGATACACGAAAGAAATAACTCAAAAAATTTGCAAAGTTTCTTAGAGTTGTAACACTGTACTAGTAAAGTTTCTTAATCGTGCAGAGCCTTTACTAGTAAGTTTCTTTTAAACGGGTTTCTTATAAAAAAAATGTGTGTATAAGAGCATAGGCCAAAGTAAAAAACCTGGTTTTGGGTGGGAGGCAAATTTGAACTTAAAATGTTATAATCTGAATTCTCAAACAACAAAAATCAACAAAAAAGATTTTTGTTTTCAAGTTAGCTATCAAGGATTACTTAAAAAATACTTTTTGATGGATTTGAGTGATCTTCTCAGGACTAGTCTTGATTGAACCTGTTACCATTTTTGTGGGACACCCAGTATATGCCTGTATTTTACAATAACACTGGAATATATTGGTCATGTGAAATAAACTTGTGAAACCAAACCTGAATTGAAAAGGTCCATTAATATAATTCAATCAATATGTGTGATCCATATACTATATTCATATATGCAGTGAAAACAACATGTTTTAGCCAGGCCTGGGTTTAGCCATGTTTTCTTGTGAATTGGAGAATTGATATAAATTTCCCAGATTTTTTACAATAAATTAATCATTTATGGATGAGAAATAAAATGATTAGTTTACTTTAAATTAGTCTCCACTTTCAAAATCAAACTTAAGGCTTACCAGATAAGAAATTTTATGCAGCCAATCACCATACATTGAAGTGTACACCCAAGATATTCTTTTATTTCTACTGTCCTATTGCTATTTCTAAAATGTGCCCTGAAATTCTTTGGTGCACACAAAGTTTCAGTATTCCAACAGTATTATATAAAAGTAAAGTTACTACCATTATGAGAATTGACCACAAAACAGCAACTTGCTAAGATAGTAGTGTATAACCGCTTATATATGTATAAAGTATAATATGTATTAGTTTGTGTAAATTAGCTCGTATTTTTATACAGCTATTTAATTATAGTATTACCAACTTAAAAGAAAGAATCTAAAAAAAAAATGAGCCATTAATTTTCAATGTAAAAAAATTGGAAATAATTAAATGGTGCTATTAACTCTGAAGCACACACATTATTCTGCTATGATACCCAGTCTCTCATAATATATTTATGAGCTTGCAAATATAGCCATGGCCGTAAAATGATCCACATTGCTTTTGATTTGACAACAACAAGTTAAATCAAATTAATTTTGCATTACAGTAGGGTCCCACTTTTAAGAAACTGATTCTTTTCAAATATGTTCCATTGTTATATTGACCAATTGTTATCTTTCAAAATCAGCAGCTCAGTCTCTTAAAAATGTGTTTCTTAAGTGAAGGACTTTACTGTGTGTCATTGAAAGTTAGTTTGTGAAAAGCTTAGAACTGAAATCCTTGTCATCTTTCTCAACATAAATTATCACAAAAATATTTACAAAATCAGTTTAGTTTCAAATGTTTTCTTTGTGCTGCTTGCTTTAAAAATTCAAAATCTGCAACTCCTTCCAAGTTGTTGGCACTTTTCACACAAGTGCTGGGGATGTGGAGCATTGCTGTCATAATCGTCATCAAGTGAATGTTTTAAGGGGTCTTGTTCATATGGGTATACATTTGTCATGCATGATCTACATTGCTGGCCCATATTTGCCCAACTGTTGCCACTCATCCAATGATTGTTGCATTGTGGGCATCTAAATTTGCCAAAAACTCTTTTGTCTCCTTGGTATGGAGTCTGAAAATGAAAATAATTTGAACATTTTTCAAAGGTACCAAGGCCATATTTTTAGTATTAATTTTATTGTGCAGGAATTTGAGATTGGTATTCTTAAAATTTTTGACCGACAGACATGCAAACGGTGATTATTTTGGTCACCCTGTGTACCAGACTCGATTGCCTGCTTTCTCTACAACTTAGGACAAATGTTTTGTAACAAACAGTCATTTTAAATTGACTAGTTTTCTTCTGACCCAAATAGCAAGTTACTAATATTATATGACCAAGCTGTTAGAATTATCTAATTATTCTCAGTTTCAGTTTATAATTTAAAAACTCCATACTACATACAAATATACTTTAACAAAGCAAAATTATAATTGACAATATAGTTACATGAAGAAATAATATTATATCGCAAACACATTAATTTGTATATAGTGGAATTTCTTAAAGGAGGAACTCTCAAAGTAGTGGATGAACTAACGAGAAGAGAGCAACCCCTTTCATAAGATCATATATTATTTAATGGAAATTGAATTTCTGAGAACATAGATTATGTTCGTTGCCATTATTTGATATTTCAGATTTCTTAGCTATGTCTGCATGATCATTCTTCCAAGTTCCATGTTTCTTGAGAGGCAGCCTTACGAAATATGCTTGGAGGTGTCACATAGGGATCAGATTTTCTTAAAACATTTTGTGGGGGGGGGGGCTCGTTGCCATCAAAACTGCCAGCCGAGTGTTTAAACATCTAAAATCTGCCGAGTGGACCGATGGTTTTTTATGCGGAATCCAACTGACCCAACTGGTTAGCACTAGATCGTAGAAACTTAACGAACGCGGGCTGTCCCTAGATCCCTAGATATATGACAAATATTATTCCCTCTGACAATGCACATTTCAAAAAACTTAAAGATAAGAACGAATTGTATACTTGTTATTTGTCATATATCTTGGGAATCCCCGTGTACATTAAATATGATCTAGTGCTAATCAAACCAAGTACCATTTCGCCCAATAAAGACAATTTGGCCAAAAACTTGGGACATTTCACCCAATTTCCCAAGACGATTCTGCAGCTTCGAATGGTTATGTACTGCCATAATTGAAGCGAGAGAAATCAAATTGAGACACAAAGACAACAAAATAATTTCAACAATAGAAATAACAATAGATGAAGATGAATTCAACAAATTTCTTGTTGAAGTTATACCTTGTTTTTACTTGCCACACATTAACACCAAAAGACATGAAGACAGGGATAAATGAAAAGTTTCACAAGCACAAAAAAATGAAATATTTAAAGGATAAATGAATAATTTAACAAGCGCGAAGCATTAAAATAGTTATCAGCTCTTTTAGCAGTTCTAATCATATAGTATGATTGCTGTTTCCGTTGTTGTATCATCGTCTCCCTCGTACATCGCTGTCTCTACAGTATCGACCCATCTTTTTACATTTTTCGCACAAATGCTGTGGGTGCGGAGCACCACTGTCATACTCTTCATCCGAGTCTCGCTTTTCTAATTGTTTTTGCGAATATGGGTAAACATTGATGTTGCAGTCTTTGCACTCTTGACCAATGTCGGCCCAACTGTTTCCACTTTGCCATTCCTTGTCGCAATTTGGGCAACGGAATTTTCCAAAGCACCGTCTTTTTCCTTGGTAAGGTGTTTTCCCCTGAAGGAATGACAGAAGTGAGCAACGTTTAGTCCATTAGAGTTCTTAGGCCAACTAGGTTCAAAACCCCATTCTTCAATTTTCCCAGTAGTGACACCCAAACTTTAAAATCATTAAAATCAAAGATTGTAAGTTTTTCTTAATCACTATTAAGCAGATTTCTTATTTTTTGAGTTTTTCTTTGAAAACATTTTGCACTACCATATGTGTTTGATGCTTTCTACTTGATCTCCACAACTTCTGCAAAGAGCTTTTTCATACGTTCCTTTATAATTAAACTCGTTTTTTTTTAATAAGAATATAGTCTAAGAATTTTAAATTGAAATTTAAGAATAATGCCAGACTCAAGCTTCATCAAGACTTGATTTTTTCTTTATCTGAGTTTTTTCATAAAGCAAAACAAGTGTGACTTTCACGCTATATGTTTTTAGATCAGGTTTTGTATTTTAATACCACATTTCTTGTTCTGTTCTCGTTTTGTTTTGTTTTTATGATGGAGCAACACATCAACAAAGATCTGAATTTTGTTCCAAAATCTTCAGGTGAATTTACACCTTGTGTCGGTTAAAAATAATTTAAGATTAATATTAGGCTCAAAAGCGAAAATTTTTAAGAATATTGAAGCTCGGCAAAAATTTAGGTATTCTTATAAAACAAAAAGTTTGTTGCACAAGAAAGATGTTTCTGTAGTAACAACATGATTCTTTTCCCTTCTGGCTAAGAGTAGTTCGAGATTATAGCTCGCGGTGTTAGCTTAGGGAAAAACTGAAGAAAAAAACTTCAATACATACCTTTCCTGGCATCTTGATGAACGGGCAAGCTTAAATAGTTCACCTTTAGTTCCTGCAGCTAAGGTTTCTAGAACCGAACTGAATTATTCTTGGCAGATAAAAAGTTATACAATTTATACAAAGATTATCCAATACTGTCTTGTTTTCTTGGAAAACAACTGGGTTTGTCTCAAACAACCTGCAATGAGGATTCCAACTGCTTTTGGATATGTTTTCTCAGAGGTTTTGGTGACGTCATCTTTATTGTTTCTCAGAAGTATTGGTGACTTCATCTTTATTTTCAGAACTGGTATTTTAGGAAGGAATCACAGGGTTTCAATGAAAGAGACTGGTTTTCGAAATTTGTTATTATTCCAATAAGCTTTTTGGCTTTATCTTTGCTTCATGTTTTTTTATGAGATCGGCTAGCTCCGAGTTCAGCCTCGATTTTTACAAACTTGCTACCCCCACCCTTCTCGAAAACATTTTAAACCCTATTCCACCGGGGGGGGGGGCATTCCCCAACTTTATATCAGGATTTACCCCCTGTTATACCGCGGGCTTTAGGAAAAGTAAATTTTTCATTTTAACTGCCACTTTGATTTTCTTTCATTCAATCTGTCCTACATTCCGTGTTTTTATTTTCGTCCCAGGTGACTGTACAAATCAAAACACAGAATTTGGGACAGGTAGAGCAAGACAAAACGACAAAGTAACTAAATTGATCTTTACCTTTCCTGCATTGACTTTTATTAAAATTATTGGTCTACAAGATTCCAAAAACTCAACTAAGCTTTAATTGTCATCATTAGATTCCTCTCTTCAACACCTTCAATTTGGTATATAATTTATTTGTATTGTTTACGTTTACATTTACAGTTTTTAATATCCATGACGGCATGCGTTTTGATACCGTCATTGTTTGGATGAATGTTGAAGAAATTTGGAGAAATTATGTTCTTTCGAAAGGATAAACGTTTATTCAAATATTTCATTGAGACATAAGGCTTAGGGTTTATCATGAACATTCAAGCAATGTTTAGAAGTGCAAATTAATCATGATTTCTGCCTGAAAATGAGAAACTGATCGAAACTTTAGCACCAAAATTTGAAATATTTCCAAACAGGTCAAGAAACATTTGGAACGAAAATGATGACCAGTTTTCAAAGTAACTTATAAAACAGTGTAAATGCTATGCTAGATGAATCGAAATTTACAAAAACCACAATAGCTTATTTTTGTGCACGAAAAACTGAGATTCAGAAAATGATATTTTAGTAAGAAGAATCACAATTTTTCTAAGAAAATTTGGTGACTCAAATATAATAAAGATTTGAATTTTTCAATTCTGAGAATTGCTCAAAGCTTTTGAAAGAAATTGAGGTCTTGGAGGGAAATCGCCATTTCGAAATAAATTTAATGACGCAGATGACTCTATTTTAACTTGCTGAGATTAGGGTCAAATTTTAAGGAATCTCGGAAATTAGTAAATAAGGCGAGAGGATGGAGGAGAAATTGATGGCACTGAACTTTTAGAAGCTGGCAAACGAGTCTGCAAAGCGTTTTAGCATCAAAAGGTGGGTATGCTGAAAAAGGTTTTTATCAAATAGTTCCATATGCTTAAGTATTGCTCCCAACACACACATCCAGGGGCGTCCATCCTATAGAAGTCGTGGAGCAGCCGCTCCATTGAAATTTTAGGGGGGGGGCTAAAGCTTGAGTCCAGGAAGGGAAATTATTAAAATTTTAGGGGAGATTGCTCCATTGTTTATAGAAAAATAAGGGCCATTTAAGCCAAACTTTAAAGCTATCAAGCCTCAGGTTAGGCTAGTGCATTTAATTACATGGAAATTACACATTTGTCTTTTTCGCATCTTTTCATTTGACTTGAAATATGATTTGGGTTACCACAAATTTGAACTTACAACACCACAAACTGAGTTTACAACTCCACGAAATGGTAACGAAACCACATTATCCTTGCAGCTACCCTGGGAATAATCCCTGCATCTACCTCTTCACTTTCGATAAATTGGTTATCCAATACTATAGGTTTCTTTATCAGGCACCAAACAATAGCCTATTTATCGAATGAACCCTCTTATCTATGTCAAATGTTTTTATGTACAATGCAATTAAAGACCCATTGCTAACCAGCGGCCATTGCGGGCGAAAATTACCCCCAAGGTACATTTCTTTGACGACCTTCGGGTTATCTGAAAATATATTTCGGCCTAGTAACGACTTATCAGCAGTGGAAAAGGCCGTTTTTCTTTACTTCGTGGTCAGAATTAATTGGAAAATCGTAGAATTATGTTTTCGTTATTTGCGAAGACCTTGTTGCAGTGTGCTGTTGTTATGTAGGTGTGCAAAGGCTGCTGGTTAGCAATGGGTCTTTAAGATGGTGGTGGGGTATTTTGTATTTTTACCATGGTGCCTCATTCTATCATGGAATTGGCAGTCAAGTCTGGGGGTGGGGGGTATCGAGAGTATCATTTTAAGTGTTGCATATGCCATACTTCCTTAAATATTTAATATTTAATAAAGCTATATGTCCTACTTCTAAAGAACAATTCAATTCACATAAACTGGTTAAAATTTATTTTTAAGAATGAAGCACCCATTTAGTGATGACTTATAATGAGCCAGCTTTGAGTGATACTCTCGTTGATCCACCCGGATATTTCTTCTCTAAAACCATCCCTGGGAACGAGGTTTGTTTGAAAAACACAAGGAAAGAAGGGACTCGTGTAATAAGTCTAAATGGTCCAAACATCGCGCGCAATGCATTTTGGTTAAAATAGCGCTGCCGCTATCTTTATCAGTTTTTATATTTTCTATGATTTTAATTTCAAGCTTGCAGACTGCGCATCTTCATAAAAACTGTTGGAATTTCAAATTAAGGAACCGCCAGTGTTGTTGCTGCACTTTCAACACCGTTGGTGCTGTTTTTGTGCGTACTCATCAGTCATTTCAGGTCAATTTACCTCTGTTGTGGTTGAAACATGTGTTTTATCGTGAAATCTTTAACTCTCCAATTGAACATATGTGTTGGATATTACTATTGGAGACGTTGATACTAATCAAAGATAAACTGGTATCTTTTTCATCAACTTTCCAAACAGAGAATTTTTAGATCAACAGATCACCGCATTCATGCCGCATTCAAGGAATCTCGTGCGGGGTTACGGGGTCTTCATTTTTGATTTTTGAAAGGTGAATGGTGAATCTGAAAAGAAATATTGATAAACTGATCGCAAAAGGTGTAAAACAACTCTAATTTTAACTTCATTCGTGTTTCTAATTTCATATTGTTCAATTCTGTTTATTTTATTTCGAATTTTTATACATAATAAATACAAGTAACAAAACACTAAAAGTATAAAAAAAATAAATGAACTAATTTATTAAAGGAAATTTCACTTAAAAGAGGAGCTCTCTAAGTAGTAAATAACCCAAGGAAATGAGTTCCCTTCCTATACGATGAAACCTCAATTGAAGGACACCTTCCAACAATGGACACCTCGGACAATTAATTTCGTCTCAAAATTCTACAGGGTCATCTTTATAAAAGACTGATACTTCTAGACAATAGAAATTTCTCCACAAAGGGCAGTAATACTGGTCAGACAGGTGTCCGTTATACTGAGGTTCCACTATACTTGTATATATTAACATATACATTATCTGTTATGAAGATATTTTGTTAGAAAATCTTAATTTAATATCAAAGTCAATAACAAATTTGGTATCAATATAGTAATGTTGCAATATATGATTCATTACAAAAAGCGTGTAGTCTTAGTATCTTGGCTACTCTTGGGTGCCTAATTGCCGCCCCCCCCCCGCTAATTATTTTTCAAAAAATATTTCCAACACCCCTCGCCGATCTTTTTAGAACCCCCCCTCCCCGCCTATTAATTTACCAAAAATTTGAAGGGTGTTTGGAACACTTCGTGCGCAAGGTAGCTGAACCAACAATAATTGCTGTCGGCAAAAACCGTCTGTTTTATCAATTCGCGTAACTGACTACTCATGTTGAAGATTCAGAATTTTAGCTGAACAGACTGCTACTTTATACAGTACTTATTATATAATTGTTGCATTGGTATTGTTCAATCTGACTTTTGATTTGTTTGTTGCGCTGAAATATTCTTAAAATATAATTGCTGAGGACTGTTTCTGCTTAATAGAGTAAACCAACCAGCTTTAAATAATTTTTTTGATTTCATCAATTTACGTGACTGCATAAATCCGGGGGGGGGGGGGGGGGGGGGGGGGGGGGGGGGGGGGGGGGGGGGGGGGGGGGG
>JAYJMH010067358.1:0-11512 GCA_036873815.1 Phacellophora camtschatica | reverse complement strand
TTGAAGAGTCATAAAGACTATTGCAAGTCTATTTGAAATCGACAGGATGCATATTGGTGAATTACGATTGCTTTGTTTGAGTGCTGGACGTTTTTTATTATTCAATCCGCACTTTTTGTCGAGAATGCAATCTCTTCCGGCATACTGAAGTACTTTCCATAAATTTTCAATATCTTTAATGCATACGATCTATGACATTTACTCTAAAAAAGAACAGGAATTTCTCGTTTACTGACTGATTGTCAACAAATTGTCAACAATTTTCAATAGAAATTATTTTTCTAACAGTAGACCAGAAACTATTTCTACACATTGTCTTGGGAAAACTCGAAATTTTTAACAACTGATTTTGAGATTTATTTGGTAAAAATTTATATATTGGTGTTTTTAGGAAAGCAATTTTTCAAATAATGACAAAATTGGATTAAATTATGGATAAATTATAAACTTTTTTGAGTAAAGGCGATATTTTTGCTTTCCTTTTTTTATCATGTTTAGATTAATTGAGTCTTTGCAGAGCCACGCGATTTACTGTTCCTTCGCAGCAGCATTACGTTATGATGCTCCTCCACAACACTCAAAAAACCTTGATTACTAAATTTGTTTGACCTTTCGGTTGTATTTCTGGTTTGCCAATATATTGATGCGAAAATTTAGAGTACTTCAGTGTTACGGAATGCCGGATTATCACCAAATGGGTTGTTTTTAACTCTGGGAAACCTGCAAAATCATATCTTTGTACATCTTTACCTCTTGGGCAGTGTCTTCAAAACAATAGACAAAATTGAGAAATTATCCTTCATTTTCTCTACATTTATATTTATTTATTTGTTAAAATCAAAATCAGTTTATTAATGATTTTTGCATTTCTGTACTGAGTTTTGTCAAAATTATAGCAATGGAAAGATTTTAAAATTGAAGTTTTTAAATCTTTAAATCATTGTACTTTTGTCAATTGAATGCGTAGAAATCTAAAAAATATTTTTTACCTAAACTTCGTTTGAAGAATCCAATTCGAGAATCAAACATTAAATATCGCAAAAATTTGATAAAATGTCATAATGGCGGCTCAAAATGGCTACAGCCAACCACTTCGAGTTAAAGTACCGATCACGAGAAATGGACTGGCAGTCGTGCAAAAAAATGTTTATTTTTTCTTCGTTTCCATCAAATTCGAGAATCAAAAAATGCAATTTATTTTTTCATCTTTATTTTTGTTGTTTATTGTGTGTGTATTCTGTATCTATTTTATATGACATTTTGTAATATCCTTCTTTTCTATTTTAAAATTTCAGGAAAAAATAACTTCACAACTTTCAATTTTTGAACCTTTTTTTTGAAAAATTCTTGCTTGGTTGTGGTCTTAATTTGAGAACAAGAAAGAATTTTTTTTCTTGCTTCCTTTGCTCGAAGAATCTGTCAATCAACGATCGCCCAATCATATTCAGCATACAAATATCACGTGAATAATTTTCTTTCACTATCAAATCTAGTGTTTTTTTTCTACTTTCTTGTTAGCAGTTTCTCGTGTCCCCAGACAGCGCATACTCTGCTAAGTTGGGGACCATTTATTTTTGAATTTGTTGTACTTGTCCATGTCAAAAATCTTGTCTACATTTTTTCTGGGTTTGGGGTGGGGGTTGTCCATGAAAACTATGTTTATTAAAAGAATAATCTTTAGTTGATGCAGCATAAATTAATACAAAAATCTGTACGCAATTACCTCCTTAAAATATGAAGTTTTATGTTGTTTAACAATAGGCCATATGGCCCTTCCCGGGTTGAAAGAGTTAGTAATAATAACCTACAATTGATTTTGAGATTTTTGTTTCGATGGGCCGCATATGCATCAGGGGATGGCAGGGACTGCGGAGCAGTTGGAAAGTTGGGGTGCTAAAAGGATCGAAAACCACTAAAAAGCAACCATAGAACAATGAGGGATTAAGGAAAAATATAATTTTATGAAATAAGACACCGCCTCCGCAGTCCCTGTGTGGAACAGATGAAGGGAGAAGGGATAATTGCCCCAAATGAGGAGGAAAAAATGGTTAACAAGAACAAATTTAAGGAAGACTTAATACACGTTTTTATGAGAAACACCAGCCTGGGATTTGTCAAACAAAAATATGAGAAACAGCTCATATTTGAAAAACTAAACATTTTGTCAGCAAAGATGCACCATTTTATACATGAATTACAACAAATGATTAGGTATATAATACTATATTACGTATCATCTTTAGCTACTTCATGTACACTGTTATAATCAATATAACAGTATGCAAATAATAATTTGATTACTGCGATTGCCTGAAAAGCTTTTTTAATATATTTCAAACCCGTTGACGAGAAATTTGAACAAAGATCAGAAACATTTAAGGCTGAAATCGAGCAAAATAACGCCAAAAAAACACCAGCATCGGACGGAAGCTAGCTGTTCAAATAAAAAGTAAAAAACATGTAATTTAATGAACCCCTTTGAGAGAAGCACAGTTTATTGACTCTGACCCGTCAGCCGAACATTGTATTGCATGTCGGTCATGGCATCCCTGACAACCAGCATGTAAATGCAAAATGTCAGTGTGGTTGCATTTCTGAATTATTTTCTTTGCCAAATTTACCTTTGAACGTCTTAATCGTATAAAGCAACACAGAAATGAAGCACTTATTCTAGTTCTATGTTATTCACAGACTGCAGGATTAGGCCTCATCGCCAAGCAAACTATTTTTCCTTTGTTTCTCTTCAATGATTCTATGACCAGCATGCAATGCATAAAAACATTTGTTGCCTAATTCAACGGTACGGTCTGTTTAATTTGTTTCTCGAGAATTTTGTAAAAGAAAACAATATCCAGAAATTGTGATATGAAGGAAATTTCCTCTGGAAAACATAGTTTTGGATTCAACATTTGGATCATACCTATATGTATAATCAATAAGATAAAAACAAAATAACAAAAAGACAACAAAATATGGTCAATTTTACTCAAGAAGACAAAAATCGGAAGGGTCTGAGTTTAGATTCAAATGAAAGACAACAAAAACAATTTTTGATTTTAAATGGATTGGCAGGAAATTAAGGAGGTTTGGATCCTAAGTTTGAAAAAGACAAAAGAAACAATTAAACGTTGGTTTTACATTTCTATTTTGAAGTTCAAACATACAATTCATTGACTATGAAAAACAAAGAAGAAGAAATAGAGCACGCATGGAAACAAAGAAGAAGAAAATGATGGGAAAAAACAGAATTACTACTTTTCTCCTTTTTCTATCTTTAATTTTATTTCCCTGTGCTCTATCTGTTTTATTCAATTCATTTTTATTTTACTGTTTTATTTTATTCGAATGAAAACACGGAATTACTACTCAGAAAATGAATGCAGTTTTTCATAATAAAATTAACTCCATATGGGTTTCTTGTTCTGCGGTTATTAAAATGCCAGTACTTGTCTTGTAGAAAAAATCATTCAGTCACGTCTTTTTACTTTCAAAATAGAAAACTCATTTCAATAAATTAATATCTGGTTATGTGACATTTTGGTCATCTAACAACGTTCAATATTGCCAGAATCTTGAATAGCAATAGATTGGATAGCTCTCTTTGCAATTTGAATATTAGACCTATTATCTGAGAATCAAATGTGTGCCCCTCAAAACAGTTGTGCCATGTTGCAAAAAAGACAAAGCAAATCAAAGTCTCCATCGATGCAAGTTCAGGGACAGTAAAATAACATGAATTGATAGATTGGGGCGTTTGTTTGTCAATGCCATAATCTTTTAGATAGAGTAAACAAGTCAGATCAGAATTTAACTCAAGAGTAGGTCAACTGTCAATATGTGAAGCAAGTCATTACTTTGTTCTTTTCACTTTTAACTGCGTGCCAGATAGTAAACTAAATACCTATATGTATAATCATTAAGATAAAAACAAAATAACACTATGAATTTTTATGAATAAATGCGAAACTAGACAGATTATGATAACACGAAATCAAACCAAGGTCTATAGCACCGTAAATCCTCATTTGGGACTGTTTTGGTGGGGCAAATTCAGCGGGGCGTACTCGAAGAAGGGGGGGGGGGGCGTTATTAAAATCTGTTGGTTAGAAGAAGAAGAAGAAGTATCAAAATGCATATATAATAAGAAAACTTCCTTAATAAATGAAAAATAACATGTTTAATGCAATTGAAATTTGGTGCTGGGGTATTTTTCGAGAGTGGGGCTTATCAAAAATTATCAGTTATAAGGTGATGACTTATTAAAGGGGGGCTAATTCGGAGATTTTGCGTAGTTTACTCGAAAAAAAGGTTATTTCCCAGGGGATAAAAGACAGTTATTTTTCCAAATACGTAAAGTGTGAAATTATTTTTCTTTTACCTGGTTGAATAGCAAAAAGGTGTGCCGGTTGACCAAAACAAAACTATCTCCGTTTGCAGGGCTCTAGCTCGAAATCTGCGAGACTACAAATTTCAAATTGTATTCAAAACGACGTCCGAAGGGCAATTTGAGAGTTTGGATATCATAAAGTCAAATTTGAAAAAACGTTTACCTGTCCAACACTGAAAACTAAAATTGCTCTAATCCAAGTTTGCCTTCCGGTAAACCTTTTGAGTACCTTTCATAATTTTTAGTTTGTAGCCTTGTGGCCTTGAGTTTGTTTTGTCACAAGGTGGACTTTTTGAGTAGTGAAGAACAGGATTAATGATTGCGATAGCGTGGGGCCTTGTCCACGAGAAACTGTAATTACTTCTCCCGTCTTCATTCTTTAGCAAATTTTGCATATAGCATTTTTGATATTATGCTTGAATGAGTTTACGCTATTTGCAATTTGAGTATCGGATGGAAATTTATTCAATAGTTTAGAGCCCATGTATGAGAAGGATTTTTTGCCGAAATGGCTCTTAACGAAAGGGAATAGTTGATTTATCCTTTGATCTACGAGTGAATTTAATTTGGTTGGAAGGGTGAAACATTTTGAAAGAATTTGAAAACATTCCCACATATGCTTTGCTCCAATCTTTCTTTTGTTAGAAGCCTTTTCTATTCTGAAAGTCTTTAGCATTCAAATGTGCTGTATTTTTCGAGCTTAGACAGAAGCGTATACATTTATTTTGGGCTATCTGGATTTTTTTGGAAAGCCTACTGTTTAATGTAGGATACCATAGGAAACAAACATAATCGAAATGTGGTTGGATCGAGTTCGAAGGCTGTAATTTAAGAAATTTTGTTTCCCATTAAAAAAATGCTAGCCTGCCGTTTATTTTTCCGAATGCTTTAGTTGCCACTGGTCCTCCAGATAATTGTTCATTGATAATGCACCCAAGGTAAGTAACTTATGAGCATTGTTTGATTTCAATGTCTAATCTATTAATGTTTATTTTTGGATTTATTGTTATTGCGCGCAATAACAATAAAAATACTTTTAGGTTTTGTCTTCGCATAAGTGTACCAGGTGTCCCAAAAATATGGTAACATTATCGCTCACGCTCATCCCCTATAGTCAAGTTGAAATTAAAAATCTGATTTGTTGATATTAATCGTTTGAGAATTGAGATAGTAACATTTAAATTTAAAATTTGCCTCTCACTTAAAACCCGAGGTTTTATTTTGGCCTATGCTCTTTAAGGATCGTGTTGGAGGATGTTTTGAATCACAGCGGCGGTGTTCCAGACAATATGCTTTCTTTTGAAAACACTTCTGAACAATGATTCTAAAAGGAATCTTGAAAATCAGTTTTCCACAACTAAATTTTTTGAAAACTAAAACTTCTGTTTCATTTGGTAGATTTTTGCTAAAAATACTGAAAAAAGAAAGCTCCGTTAGTAAAATGGATTGCATGTATGTATGTATATATTATAATTATTTTTTAAATTATATTATAATTATTTTATGTATATATTATAATCATTGTTGAGAAAAGAAATTCAAAAAATTGCGAAATTTTTGCTTTGGCCATGTGGGAAAATCTAGCTCGAAGTGTCATATGGCTTTATTTATGTAGCACTGTAGTTCATAAATAAAAGTGAAATTATAATTTTTAAAATAAATTTGGAAATTACAAAATCATGAAATAAATTTTGAATCAAATAAAGTACAATTGAAATAAATTACGAAATATCTATAAATTGAAGAACAAAATTCAAAACAGTACCTATACCATGATGCTTTGCAAGAAAAGAAAATACTTGCACATTTTAGGAAAAGAATTTAAAAGTACCAGCTTATTCATCTGGAAGCAGATGTTACCCTTCATACTGCGAAGAGACTTCTTCAAGGTTCAAGGAAAATGAACATCTAATACTGAGTAGTTAAGATTTTTAAAAGTATTGAAACCCATAAATTTCGATTACACGTTTTTTTATGAGAAACCTGGCAAATGCTCCACCAGGGGAACTTTTTTAATTCTAGACCATTTTTTTGCTAGTAAAGGTTTATTACGTTTTTTTTAGGTACATAATTCCGTTTTTACTATGTACATAATGAAAATAGTTATATACATAATTAACATTGAAATAATCATCTAACATCAAATTCACTACATAAAGGTAATTAAGCGTTACATAAACATTGCTAAAAATTTCAAAAATTTCTTAGCGATTTTTCATTCACCAGTAAACGTTTCTTAACTTTTAGTGGGTTTCACCGGTGAGTTTCTTATCAAGTGATATCTTATAAAAACTACCATGTATATTAATCGTTATATAATCCCATCAATGTTCAAACACAAGTTTCATATGTTTTTGCTTTTATATGTACATGTGTTTATATGTACATGTGTTTGTTATTTATAGTTATCATTACAACACGATTTGGGGTATTTAAAGTTGACATTGCAAATTCTCAGTCTCAATTAGCGGTTCCCTGAGTAATAGTATAAATTTACAAAATAAAAATATATTGTTGAGTCAATTTGAAATCACTGGAATAAAGAAATTATTTTGCACTGAAACACCTCTATCGTAGACACCGTACTAATATTTCTTACTTTTTTTTTGTTTACCATGTAATACTGCATTTTTCTGTATGAAAGCAATTTAAAATCAGTGTAATAAATGTAAATTTTAGTTTGCATTGCTTGAATGATGTCAAACGTTGTACACAGAGATACGGAACTAGTGAGTTTAAGACCGTGTTTTTATCACATTGGTTGTATCTTTTCAGAAACGTAGCTCGCTAAAAAAGATCGTCAAAACTACCAATTTTCACATGTATCTTTAAGGTGAGATAGTTTTACAGCCCATTAAGGATACATTATACTTTCGATCAAGGCTTGCATCGTATTTCCATACAAAAAAAGGAAAAATATATCTTTACGGGATCTGGATTTCAATAGGGAATATGTCGCACAGTCACTAAGGTATAAAATATGGCATGAAGGAAACCTTTATATTTTAACTAAATGAATTTAGCTAATTCGAAACAAAGAAAGCGTGAAGTTGCAGTTGCTTTCTTCCTTTTATCTTAAACTCCCTAGCAATAAAGCCGATAATTACTACTAATACTGTTTTTCACGTAATGCTATTGTTGTTGACCATACAATGTTACTTGCATTTCAGGCTACTATCCTTTGTTAATTGAATGGCAAATTTTTAAGCACACTGATATTCTTTTGCCACAACTTTAACCTCGCGTGATTTATAAAGTTTTCTGGAGTCATGTAGGATAGCTGGTTTTTCAGTTTCTTCAAATCAAGATTCCTTTGTTCGTTGATTTGTCTATTTATGTGCGCAAATCTCGGGTAACAGGACATATTGGAACAATCGAATCACATTTCAATTATGAATAGTCGAATCACATTTCAATTTACATGAGGTATACACATTCAAAATAATAAACGATAGATTATGAACGATGATAGATTATAGATTATGAATAGTTTAATGTTTACTGGAGGTATACACATACAAAATAATAAACGATAGATTGTGAACGATGATAGATTATAGATTATGAATAGTTTAATGTTTACATGAGGTATACACATTCAAAATAGTAAACGATAGATTATGAACGATGATAGATTATAGATTATGAATAGTTTAATGTTTACAGGAGGTATACACATGCAAAATAGTAAACGATAGATTATGAACGATGATAGATTATAGATTATGAATAGCTTAATGTTTACATGAGGTATGCACATACAAAATAGTAAACAGAAGATCTTAACTTACTTACCGGTAAAACAAGTCAGAACTCCATTAAACATTTCTTAATAATAAAAAATTTTATGAAATGAAATTAATGAAAAAGTTAGACTAGTTTCTTCAACTTCAATTTGTTTGCGACATGAAATAATCTCAATGAAGATATGAGCCACGAAATTTGAATAAATCTGCAAACTAAATTTTTACAACAAATTGAAAAACGGAGCTTGCAATTCATTTTAAATCTCAAACTTTAAACGAGTGAACGACTAAACGAATGAACAAATTAGCAAATTAGCAAAATAACAAATGGATAAGTAAATAGATGAAATAATAAATAATTAAATATAGTTGATGTATAAAAAGAATATATCAATAAATGAACAAATGAATAAATAAATGAATGATTAAATAAATAAGAAATAATTAAATATATAAATAAATGAAAAAATAAAAAATAAGTAAAAATTTAAAAGTATTTAAAAAAATAAATAGATACATAAATGAATAAATATATAAATGAATAAATAGGTTATATATGAACAAATGAATAAATAAATGAATGAATAAACAAATAAAAAGTAATTAAATATATAAATAAATGAATGAATGAATAAATAATAAATATCTAGAAAATAAAAAGTGATTAAATAAATAAATAGATAAATAAATGAATATATAAATAATTGAATGAATGAATAAATAATAAATATCTAGAAAATAAAAAGTGATTAAATAAAGAAATTGATAAATAAATATATAAATGAATAAAAAATAATAGATAATAAATGAATGAATGAATAAATTTATTAATTAATAAAAGAGGTTATTTTATGTGCATTTCTGGAGATCAGTTTTCTTTCCAAATACATATACAGATTTCTTTCCATCGAAAATGTTGTTAATGACTTTTTTGGAGTTCTACTCCGAGAGTACTTTTTTGGTGATTTCAGCCTGAAGATGTTACTAATTATGTTCTAACGAGGCCCAATCATTCTGTTGCAGCCACGCCCTTCAGTTTGGCTTAGAATACCTCTTTAGAAAGTAATGGCTGACAACGCCCATTTTATAAGGTAAGTGAATCTCAATTTTCTACACGAATCCCTAGAAACTCGTTTAGTAAGCCTAAGCTGACTCCAAATCTCTCCAATCCTTCTGAATGTCAAATGTTTATAAGAAAATATTCCCATTGTTCTCTATTGTCTAGCTCAGCCTCGTTTCAAAAACAATTTACGGTAACCATTCAATTCATTCTGTTTTAGCTTCTACAATTTAATTGGTGTGATTGGTGGGACAAAAATTGTCACAGCTGTGCAACTTTTTTCTTGTATGATCATCATTCGCTTGTTACCAATCTCTGTATACAGTCTAGCCTTTCATTACGATTTTGTGGAGCTCAGTGGTCTGTTTGTAAAAAAGGAAGTAGAACGGGGAATGGAATGGGGAATGGAACGGGGAATGGAACCAGGAATGGTATGGAAAATAAAACGGGGAATAGAACCCGGAATGTTGTGGGGAATGAAACGGAGAACGAAAGGTATATTCCTAGCAATATTTTTAAGAAAAACCATACATTAAGCGCCTCTATTGATCATCAGCCTTCCTTCCAATTTTTTCTTCTCACTGTAACTTAGGAAATTTGTTCACTGGGCTAGGTTCCAGTTATGTTCCAATTTTGTTGAGCCTTAAAAAGTTTCTCTGAAAAAATTCCAGAACTGTTCAAGTTTGCTCCGAAGAGATTTGAGAGAAGTCTTAGGCCAAGCAGAGGAAAATCCTAATTGCAAGCGATGAAAATCTTTCTTTTCACAAAAATTCCAACCCAAAATGAGAATTAACAAAAACTAATCATGCAGAAACCTCACTACTATACTGTTTTTATAAGAAACTTAGCTTGAGGCCTGGTTCTTTTTATATTTTTTGCCAGATTTTAGAATTTAAAATTTCCTTCTTAAATTTATAGAAAAAATACATTTTTTCCAAATTTACGATCTTTTCGCCATGAAGTTAACTTTCCATTATTTTAAGGCTCATCAAAATTGGAACCTAAGCCATTGAAGTAATTTCCTAAGTTACAGTGAGAAGATAAAATTAGAAACAAAGCTAATGATCAGTAGAGGCGTTTAATGTAGTATTTTTGAAAAATTATGATAGGAATGTATCATTCCGTTCCCTGTTAAATCCCCCCCTCATTCCATTGCGTGTTCCATTCCCCATTCCGTTTCCCGTTCCATCCATCTTTTAACAGATAGCCTACGTTTGAAATTACGTCATGGTGCCAAACTGGGCGTGGCATTCTACAACTTGCGGAGGAGCGAAACTGAGAGTTGAGACTCAAGTACAAAGTCTATCTGGTGTGATCTAGTGTCATTGTGTCATGTGCCAATGTTCCTCAAATCAACAGTTTATGCGCTTGCTTGCCTTTGCTGGCCAGACTGTCGCTGTAATGAAATGAAAGGTGAGTTTTTATCTCGTTCTTTATTTATTGTTCTGAGTTTGGCAATTACTTCTTCAATAGTGGTATCGTTTATATACTTTTTAATGTAGATGTAGATGCCATCTTGCCAATGTGTGCCAAGCAAGTCGAGATTTTTCATGGCTAACTTCCTTTCTTCTTCCTTCCTTCCTCCTTCCTTCCTCCATCTATTTTTCGTCGAGGAAGAAGCCAAAACACGAAGAGAGTGAAGGAATGAATGTTGAGAAGGAGTGCCTGTTGAGAAGTTTTTATGCGTTGTATGCTTACTTCGTCATTTTTATATGAGAGGAAAGGTCAAACCAAAACGAAATGGTGGCCAAATGAAAGATAGCTTTCTTTCTAAGTTTGAGTTTTTCAATTTCCGCCATTATTGCGGTTTTGTTGGGCGTTGTTGTCTGCGCAAGGCGAAGGTCCAACTTGAGAAAACGAAAAATGGGGAAAAAACGTTCACGTTTTTTTTTTAACACGAATAGCTAATATTATTAAGCAATTTGTTTACAGTTACATCACACAAAAATTTTGCTTTGATCCACAACCGAGAAAGTGCCTCAAAAAATATTTAGGGAAAGTTCAGAGATTTTCGAGTTTTCTCAGCTGAAAATGAAAACGGAAAATATTAAGTGTCCTATTTCACGGAACACGGAAGTACCGCAATAATTTGATTAAGCCCCAAGGGGGGGGGCTTTTTGAAAGTTATACAGGGGGTTTATCCGAGAGTGGGGATTCCAGGGGGTGGCTTTTTCAAAAGTCAGCTTCTTGGAGGGTATTCATTATCTTAAAAAAGCATTAAAAGAGTATTCATATTATACCTCTGGGGAGGAGTTATGCTTCTCAGTTAACTAATTCTCTTTTTAGTCAAACTTGAATTAAGGGTGGATGATGGCAATG